>JANHFM010006322.1:325740-341508 GCA_032468115.1 Grayia smithii
GGCATTTTTACAAAGTCAGCTTATTGCCCCCAACAATCTGGGTCCTCAGTTTACCTACCTCGAAAGGATGGAAGGCTTGAGCCTGGTGAGATTCGAACTTGCACTAATTGCAGGCAGAAGGAGCTAAGTGGAAGCACTTAACAGTGCACTAGCTAAGTGCACCACCAAGGCTCTAATTAAATTGTTTGCCTAGGCAACATTTATTTCTGCTTTTCTTTTGTTCAGTTGGATATCTGGATACTGCTGAATAAGTCGCCTGTAGCTTTCTTGGCAAGGTTTTTCAGAAGTGGTTGGCCACTGCCTCCTTTCCTGAAAATGACTGGCCCTAAGTCACCTAGCTGCAGTGATGAAATTCAATTTTTTTTACTACTGGTTCTGTGTGCATGGCTTGGTCGGCATGGTGTGGCTTGGTGGGTATGGCTTGTTGAACATGGCAGGGGAAGGATATTGCAAAATCTCCATTCCCACCACACTCTGGGGCCAGCCAGAAGTGGCATTTGCCAGTTCTCTGAACTACTCAAAATTTCTGCTACCGGTTCTCCAAACTACTCAAAATTTCTGCTACCGTTCTCCAGAACCTGTCAGAACCTGCTGGATTTCACCCCTGCCTAGCTGGCTTTGTGTTTAAGGCAGAACTAAGTGCAACACAGTTTTTCCAGTTTCTGGCTTGTTGCATTAAGCACTATACCAAACTGGCTCTCCATATTTAATACAATATTTTATACAATATTTAAGAAAGGATATAAAAATATTTCTTTTTTAAAAAAAATCTATGAGTTTAGACTGTCAAAATATCAAACCATAATCTTAATGTTGGGAAGAAGAAGAAGAAGAAAAATACAGAACAGTTCTGAACAAATACCAGGCAGAGATCTTGAAATGTTTTTTTTTCTCCAATTTATGAAACTGTATGCTGAACAATTTTGACCTCAAATGTCTGTTAAACTACTGTGTACATTGGAAGAATTGGGAGTCACTATTTATGGATCAAAGACCCATTTTAATAAAAGATGTTATACTTGAATCATGCTCACTTATAACCCTAGATCCCTGAAACATTTGTATCATTTTATCAAGACTCTCCTTGCTGCTTAACCTGAATATTTTACAATTGATTTCAGTTATATCCCTTCAAAAAGGTTGTTGACTTACAATAGCTTATTTCAGATTTACCACTTCAGGCACAAGAAGATAGATATAATGTAGCCCATAACATAAGAGATATTTTAATGAATGGGATATACGGAATTTCTGAATATCAAATCCCTGGTTCCAATAGCAAATTCTAATTGGGTACCTCTACTAAGAAAAAAGAGGGACGTGGTGGCTCAGCAGCTAAGACGCTGAGCTTGTCGATTGAAAGGTCGGCAGTTCAGCAGTTTGAATCCCTAATGCTGCATAGTGGGGTGAACTCCCGTTACTTGTCCCAACTTCTGCCAACCTAGCAGTTCGAAAGCACATTAAAAAATGCAAGTAGAAAAATAGGGACCACCTTTGGTGGGAAAGTAACAGCGTTCCGTACACCTTTGGCATTTAGTCATGTCAGCCACATGACCATGGAGACATCTTCAGACAGCGCTGGCTCTTCGGCTTTGAAACGGATATGAGCACCGTCCCCTAGAGTCAGGAACGACTAGCACATATGTGTGAGGGGAACCTTTACCTTTACCTTATTCACTATGTAAAATGAATGGAAGGATGGATGGGTGGATGGATGGGTGGATGGATGTTTGCTTCTTCTCTGGCTGTCTTTTTCTTCTTCAGAGGGAGTAGTTCACACATCCAATTCTTCCTTTAGGAAAGGAAAGCCAAGGTCAATGAGGAAACAGTTGTGTAACACAAAATAAGACTTTTCTGTATCTTATCCATTGACCATTTCAACAAGCAAGAATTCTGCACCCCACTCCTGAAACATTCAGTGAATGTTCATTTGCATATGTATAATAAATAGCAACAAAAGTGCATATAGTCAAGGCTATGGTTTTCCCACTTGCAACGTATGGCTGTGAAAGTTGGACCATAAGGAAGGTTGAGTGCCAAAGAATTGAGGCCTTTGAACTCTGGTGCTGGAGAAGACTCCTGCAAGTCCCTTGGACTGCAAGGTGATCAAACTGGTCAGTCGTAGAGGAGATCAACCCTGACTGCTCTTTAGAAGGCCAGATCCTGAAGATGAAACTCAAATACTTAGGCCACCTAATGAAGAGGAAGGATTCACTAGAGAAGAGCCTAATGCTGGGAATGATTGAGGGCAACAGAGAATGAGGTGGCTGGATGGAGTCACTGAAGCAGTCAGCATGAGCTTTAAGTGAACTCTGGGGGATGGTAGAGGACAGGAAGGCCTGGAGGAACGTTGTCCATGGGGTCACGATGGGTCCGACACAACTTCGTGACTAACAACAACAAATTTCAATTAGACAAAGATAAAGGGAAATACAGTGCCGAACTCTTAAAAACAAGAAAGAGCCCTCTTTTTTATGTAAAGGTTTTTCCCTATTTCCCTCAAGCTCATCTCCCCAACTCTCTACAATATTAGACAACCTATACCATCTAATACATTACTAGAAGTAGTTGATGTTCTGTCTAGTTTTGAAACATAGTCATCAATATCTGGTTTTCATCGTTTTGCTTTTGTCATTTCGTCAGGTGCTTTGACTTGGTGTTCAAATTTTGTACTTATAGTGATGTTTTCAATTGCAGTTGTCCAAGGCAAGCCACTTGATGTTGCTGTTCGTGCAGCATAGATTTCTGGTCTGAATTACAGACCATGTATTGGTGGTGATTTACAATAAATAAGTGGAAGATATTGCAAAACAGCATTTTAAAGGGAGAAGTATAAAAATGACGAGTGTATTGTCTGCCCCCTAGTGGCTGGATAAGGAGTTTACATCTTAAATGACCGCTACTAATCTCAAGATTTTTCTGATAATCGTTAATTCTGTTGTGTCTGAGTAGGTGTAGAGCTTATTCTTGTCTCTGATTTTAGTTAGAGATCGGTACAGATAGTCCGTGACATGCAACCATTTGTTTAGCAACTATTCAAAGTTAAAGTAGCACTTTAAAATGGGTTAGGACTTTCAACCGGTCCTTGCACTTATGACTGTTAAAGCATTCTCACAGTTTCATGGGTGCTTGGAAAATGGCATATATTTATGACAGTTGCAATGTCCCAGAGTCATATGATTGCCACTCGCAACTTTTCTAGCTGGCTTCCAACAAGCAGAATCAATGGGGAAGCTGGATTAATTTAACAGCCGTGGTTCACTTAAGAACTGCAGTGATTCACTTAACAATTGTAGCACAAAAAGTCATAAAGCCAGGTGCAGTGTCCTTACTTAGCAATGCAAGTTTTTGACCCAATTGTGGTCAAAAATCAAGAAATACCTATAATGTTAAAAAACATTGCTGGTCACTTGTGTAATTTTACTGTTCTACATTCCTGCTTAATAATTGCTTTGCGGCATTGTGAATGTTAGCTGTTATATTTGTAAATATATAATTGTTCTTTTACCTTTACAGAACCATTTAAAATAATATGTACAGGTAGTCTTCAACTTTCAACCACAATTGAGCCCAAAATTTCTGTTGCTAAATGAAACATTTGTTAGGTGAGATTTGCCTCATTTTATGACCATTCTTGACACAGTCTTTAAAGTGAATAATTTCAGCTGTTAAGCTAGTAACACAATTGTTAAGTGAATCTGGCTTCCCCATTGATTTTGCTTGTCAGAAGGTCACATGATCCAGGACACTGTAACCGTCATAAATATGAGTCAGTTGCCAAGCATCTGCATTTGATCATGTGGCCATGGGGATGCTGCAAAGGTCATAAGTTACTTTTTTCAATGCTGTTGTAACTTTGTCATTTAATGAACTGCACTAACTGCTGTATTTGTCAGGATAAATTCATTCCATTTGATAATGCAATATAATTTATGAAGCAACTAAAATAGTTAATGAAAGAAGGCCAAAATATATTTACCTGGTGGGCGCAGAAATAAGCAAAATATAATTATATTACAAATATTTATTTTGGGGATTATTGAAATCGCTTTTTGGGGTAGTAGCAGAAGTCAGTTCCCAAGAGATATATTTTAGAACTTTAAAATAATCTAGAAGAAAGTAAAAGATTAAAGATCCTGATATATGTCTGTCCCAGGAAATTGAACAATTACCCTCTTAAATTAAGCCTAGGTTGTGTTTTGTTTTGTTTTTGCAAACATTCCACATAAAACCTAGGTTGCTACATTAGCTGGAGGTGCTGAATTCTAAATGTATTTCTAATTCTTTTATCCCATATTAACTATTTTAACATAGTTAAAAATTCCCAAGAGATTTACCATCACTTTGATGTAATTTGACATAATACCTCTGCAAATTAAACATAGTTTTGTTTGAAGAAATTATGCTGGTCACATACCTATTAAAAATAATAAAAAGTTAAGATAATATTGATTATATAGGTTGACCTTTAGATTTTTGCTTAAACCTTTTTTCTTTTTGTCCCTCCAGGCCACTAGTGTTTTGCCAGAGACTTTAGTGACAGCTTTGTTTGTCCTTTCTGTGGACATGCCATTTTCCTTGGAATATCGAAATATACATGACTCAGTCACAGCTTATTTGGAACAAATGAATTCAGAAAACTACAGTATTTATAAACAAGCCGCAGAAGCTGCCTATTCAATTGAGTGTGCTTGTAATTTTATGCTGGATGTTCACAAGGAGGTAAGACATTCAGCTTAAGGGAACTTCAGTGGGGGCAAAAATAGTGTAAAATGTCATGGGTGCCTCCCTAGACCTAGTTAAGTGTTATAAGGGCACTCCTGATAATCAGTATTTTCAGTACTTAATAATTTGATATGGCTATTGGTAATTCTACTGATAAACTGGCTCGTCTTCTTGTCTATAGAAGTTTTGAGAGTTGCTGCTACTTGTTTCATTCATCGTTCTTAGCATTGTTCTTATTTTTGTTGATCGTATGAGTGCAAGTTAATTCGTTGATCATTAATTCGTCTGTCTGCTCTTTAAAACGAAATGATATGTTTTATTTTTTTAAAAGGGAGAAAAAAATCTTCTAGATTTACTTGAACTGGCAGAACAAGCCATAAAAAGTCTTCCATTTCACCAGTGTTTTGTTTTACTTAAGGAATACCTCAACATTTGCTCAGATATGTAAGTTGGGCAATTTGCATGCCGTATGAAAATCTTATGTTAGGATTCTGTGATGACATTTTCAGCTATTAAATACATAAATTGTTCTTTTGACTGAATAAACATATTGGATAAATTATTTATGTTTTGTTGTTTTTAAAATAATAATGGAAAAGGAGGGGAAAAAAAGGAATAAAATGCAAAAATACAGGTAGTCCTCAATTTATGAGCCGAGGTGGCGCAGTGGTTAGTGTGCAGTACTGCAGGCTACTTCAGA
Organism: Grayia smithii; assembly: GCA_032468115.1. Lineage (NCBI taxonomy): Eukaryota > Metazoa > Chordata > Lepidosauria > Squamata > Grayiidae > Grayia > Grayia smithii. The sequence goes on from JANHFM010006322.1 coordinate 331,166, forward strand.
TGACTGCTAGCTGCAGTTCAGCAGATCGAATCTCACCTGCTCAAGATTGACTCAGCCTTCCATCCTTCCGAGGTGGGTAAAATGAGGACCCAGATTGCTGGGGGCAGTATGCTAACTCTGTAAACCGCTTAGAGAAGACTGTAAAAGCACTATGAAGCGGTATGTAAGTCTAAGTGCTATTGCTATTATGAGCACAATTGAACCCAAAATATATGTTGCTGAGTGAGAAATTTGTTTGCCCCATTTTACGACTTTTCTTGCCACATTAAGAGTTGTGGTGGCACAGTGGTTAGAATGCAGTACTGCAGGTTACTTCTGCTGACTGCCTGTTGCCTGCAGTTTGACCATTCAAATCTCACCAGGCTCAAGGTTGACTCAGCCTTTCATCCTTCCGAGGTGGATAAAATGAAGGCCCAGATTGTTGGGGGCAAGAGGCTGATTCTGTAAACCGCTTAGAGAGGGCTGCTGAGCACTTGAGTTGTGCTCGAAACTGTAAACCGCCCTGAGTCTCCGGAGAAGGGCAAGATATAAATAGAAATAATACTAATAATAATAATAATAATAGTACTGTGAAGTGGTATATGAGTCTAAGTGCTATTGCTATTGTTAAGTGACTCACTGCACTTGTTAAATTAGTAACACGATTGTTAAGTGAATCTGGTTTCCCCATTGACTTTGCTTGTTAGAAGGTTGTACAAGGTGATCACATGACTCCAGGGCTCTACAACTATCATAAATGTGAGACAGTTGTCAAGCTTCCAGTCATAAATCACGTGACCATGGGGATGCTGTAATGGCCGTTAAGTGTGAAAAATGATTATAAGTCACTTTTTTCGGTGCTATTGTAACTTCGGTCACTAAACAAACTGTTGTAAGTTGAGGACTACCTGTATATACATTATAAAAAAGAATACATGGCGAGTCCTTAAAAATAAGTGAAAAAATACAATAGCAAAAAAATTTAAGACTAAAATTACCTTACATGTCCTTACAACAGTACACACTTACAATTTTATACATACAGTGATTATTTAATTCAAAGATTATGCATATATACATATAGGTGCATAATCTTTGAATTAAATAATAAAAGTATATTTTATTATACTTATCCATACAAAATCTGTGTCTGTAAAGCATTTGGATAAATTTAAGACATTATTATTCTGATAATGAAATGGGAAATTTGCACTATATGGTGCCATTTATGTGGTAACATGTAGCTATGTATAGATGAATTTTTTACATAGTCTAATACACACATCTGTCTAAACAAAATACAGATTTGAGTATATGTTTATCTACATCTTATAATTTACAAAGAGATTTAAGACAGACAATGATCACAAAACCTTCTCAAACTTTACTACCTTGACAATGGTGACATCCACAAATGTGTCAAGAAGAGCTCACTGCGTTAAAAGTAAAACTTCCTTCCTTTTTCTTCAGAATAAAAGACTACAAGATCAACTTAACTGCTGAAATTACCCCAAATCTCTTTGCTTGCCAAATTTCATCTTCTTGGGGATTTACCCAGGAATGACAGCGAATAAATAACTGAATAATAATCCAAGGCCTCTGCGTATCTTGAGTGGAGAGAATTTGCTATCTTAAGCCTTGAAGCCATTTCTATTATATTCTTGTTTTTCTGGTTGTAGCTGGAAATCTGTTGGAGCTGACCCACTGCTGCAGAATGAGAGTCAGAAGGTGCTTCTCCATCTGTTGTCACATCCTGTGCCAAATATTAGAACAGAAGCCTATCGCTGCTGCCTTGAAATTGTTAAGGTTAGCATTTAACAAGGCCTGTGGTTTCTTCAGAATCTAAGAAATACTCTTCCCTCCACACCCTCTCTTACATCTAAATTCCCCCTTTTTCCATTTAATAACCTCCCAGGGATTTAGTCAGGCTGAAAAACTTCAATCTTTCACTGTATAAACTTGAGATTGCCTGATGTGAATTAATTCTGAGATGGGTTTTTTTTTTTAAATTTGCTGAGTTTCAAAGAGGAAGGGATATCTGTTTGAATTTTTCATATATTATAAAATGTGTTATGATTTAATGATATTGCCTTATGGAAATAAATTAACTGCATGATGGACGTTACTTTTGGTCTTTAATCAATTGCCAGGGTGAGAGTGTTCCCCTGTGTTCTTTTCTTCTCGTTGTCTCCCAGCAACCTTAAAGAAGGTTGGCAGGAGGGACCAAGCAGAAAGGTTTTTGCTTATTCCAAGTTATTCTGCTTGCAGATCACTGATTTCTTGCTGTGAGAAAGTAGCAGTTTTGAGCTAGATGACAGGATGTATTAGCAATAGGGAACCAGCAGTAGTTGTAAGCTTGAAAAGTCTGCAGTTTTAGGGATATGGATATGGGGTGTGTGTGTGTGTGTGTGTGTTCCAGTCTGAAAGTGGGTTGCAGTGTACTTAAGTATTTTCATGTGTTGTCAGATTAATATTTAAACATCTTTTGTCTTTGTTTTAGGAATGTTTAGGCATTCATAATGCTGTAAAGTCTATTTCTTCAATCAGTTGTGGTGTACATTTTCTGCTTCATCCCAAAGTTCTTTATGAAATATGCACTTTTGGGCTTCAGGATTCCCAGCATGAGGTACATCATTCTGAATATGTTACCACTACCAGAATTAATCTGTAAATTAAAAGAAATTACTAGGTTTAAAGCTTTGAACTTTTATAAACTTCACCCTGTTTAGCTTTTTAATTAATTGCTCTCTTGCAACTGGCTATATATAGATCACAAACCTGCATTATATTTATTATTTTTGCTAAAACTAATAGAACATGCTTTTGTTTTCAATATGCTTAGGATTGCAACAAGTTTGAGAATTTTCAAAAATATAAAAAAAAATTTAAGTAATGCAGAAAATAGTTATTAGTTGTTTGGTAGCACCCGGGCTTACTTTTGATTTTTATACAGTATCATTCTCATTTGTTTCTCTCTCTGTCCCTCACACACACACACACACACACACACACACACACAAACACACACAGAATTGTCCTAAGATTCAAGTTCAATTAGTATCTTAAGAAGATCTTGTGCTCTGCTTTTTCTATGGGTAATAAGCAAACCAACCTTAAGTTGTGAAGACTTCCTAAATGCTTAGACTAGAGCACTAAAAGTCTTCTTTGGTGCTTTATTGAAAGTATTTCTTGACCTCAATCACACTCTCTGCTTGAAGACTGTTCAGTGCTAACAGGCAGTAGATTCTTGATGGTATTTTATCACTTTCTTGTTTTTTAAAAAGAAAAAGAAAACAAACACAGAAGCTATTTGGTGCAATGTCCCAAGGCAAAGCCTAATTTCCATTTCTGACACCAGCAAATTGGTTTGAACACTCTTTATTGCGCTATTGTATCTTCTCTCATTAAAACAGGTGTGCTCAGCTGCCACATTTCTACTGATGTATCTTCTTCAAGGCCGATTGATGATGGCAGCAGAGACCTGGAACAAGTTTATTGAAACCCTCTATCCTGTTATTCCAATTCTTCAGGTAATCTCATCTTCTTGAAAAGTAGTTTATCTTCAGATAAGCTTAATTGCTTTGCATTACACAATAGGGGAAAATATGTAAACATGGCGATCAGAAATAAGAGGTGTTGCGACTAGAGTTGTGGCTTGAATGCTTGTAACTAAAGCTGAATGGGTAAGTAGCATTAGACTTTTTCAATAGGAAGTATCGTCTTGAAATTGGTGATGTGACAGTTTTTTAGAGGGATATGTACTGTTCAGAACCATCTTAATTTTTTTACTAATCATAACATGAGGGTTACTTGGAAAAAATGGCTTCTGGGATATAAATGATCAATTTAATATAATCACCCCATCAGGAAACTTCTTGCCTAGCCATTGCCTAAATCTATTTCAAATAAAATTCCAAATTCACCTTATTGTGAGAGTTGTTGCATTTTGCTTGTTTCACTAGCCAATATGTTTCTGCCAATCCATAAAGCGAAATTCCTCGTCTTTTTTGACGAACGCTTTTAGAATAGAAGAAAATATTTTGTAACTCAGGACTGAACCATGGGGTCCTTGGTGCTCTCTGAGCTTGGTTGCTTTCTTGCAGACATTTCATTACCAAACCAGGTAACATCAGTGCACTGATGATGTTACCTAGTTTGGTAATGAAACATCTGCAAGAAAGCTCAGAGAGCACCAAGAACCCCACACTTTTACCCTGTTTCCCCCAAAATAAGACATACCCTGACAATAAGTCCAATCAGGCTTTTGAGAGCATGGCAATAAGGCCAAGTGCTTATTTCAGGGTTCAAAACAATATAACACAGGGTCTTATTTTTGGGGAAACACGGTAGAATGTTGAGAATATTTATTCATGTATTTGTTAAATTTATTGTCCGGTTATCTTGCTGTGGGGCTATTCTAGGTGCTTGCATTTTTTTTATTTTTACACCGTGGATGTTGATGGGAGATGTCAATGTCAAAATGGCTACAGTGGCAATCAGATACAATCAGATACAAAGCACTGATTTAGTCCCTCTTCTAGTTTCCCCATCACCACCACTCTCCCTGTTAAGACTTCCTTTACTTGCTATTATCTTTTTCCTGAGCAGATTGATGTACTTTCAAATAAAGTACTGAGATGCAGGTCCTCATCTTGATGATGTTGGAGGCCCATAACTATTTTAATTAAAATATATTAAAATCCTGATTTTTTTAAAAAAAGGAAGTGTTAGAAGTTGCATCGAACCGGAAGGCTAGTAAAGCGCACAAAGGAAACATTAATGAACCTGAGCATTACATACGGGACCCCCGCTATAGATTGTGCTGGAAACTTTTTTGCTGTATTTCTGGTGGGCAGTGATGGTACCAGTGCAACCCGACAAAGCAACATTGCTGAGAAAATTGAACTGCGGTTGGCCAGAAGCTGTCCCTCCAAATTGGAACTTCTCCAACAAACAATGAATGTTTGAAAAACAAATGGCAATTGACTATCAGTTGGTCTATTAACTTCCTGTTGCCAATTATGGAGACAGTTTTCTTGGTAATAAAGCAATGATGTCTCTTTTAGAGCATGATATTTATTTATGATAATTAACTGCCTGTATTTACTTAGGGTTATGCAAACACAGAAGACCCTCTAGGTAACTATATGCTCACCCTGAGTGAAAAAACAACTGAAAATGAAGTGATTTTCCCAAGAACTACAAGGCTAAGAGCTTCTCTTCGTCTTCTCTTCTCAAAAAAGCCATTGTGAGTAAATTAGCAATCACACTTCAGCCTGGGAAGGGTTATTATCTATACCCTAGCCTCCATGGGATATAGTATTAAAAATACAGTACCAGTGGTGGGTTATTACTGGTTTGCCCTGGTTTGGGTGAACCAGTAGTGGCTGTGGTGGGAGGCTCCACCCACTCGCCTGGACGTCATCATGGATGCTCTGCGCATGCGCAGAAGCACCGCACAAGCGTGTCCGGTTCCAAACTGGTAGTGAAGGTAAGAAGAGCTCATTACTGTACAGTACACTATTTTTTGTTTGGAATGGAAAAGGCAGATGAGGGCGTAGTACTTCCTTTAAATGTGCTTGCAGGTGATACAACTTCTTCAACTGCACATCAATTTAGCCAATTTGCGAAAAGATAGAAAATGGCACACAGCCCAAGTGACAACCCTCCACTTAGATAAATCATTTTAGAATGAAGTAGCCCATCCTTGAGGTGCTGGAAATTCTGCCAATCCTTAGAAGGCTGTAAAATTTCAGAAGGCTGAAAGACACTAATTTGAAAAAAGCAGAGGAGTGTAGAAATTGATTATGACTGACTGGGCTGAAATGTAGCGACAAGATTGTTTTACTGTTGGGAAAGTAGAATACAGACATTATGATATTGATTGAGGTGACAAGGAAATCAACTTGTAAAACATTGACATTGAAATCTCGTCTACTGTACTTTTACATCAACATTGAGTTGATATTGGACTATTTGATTTTGTGTACTTTTTTAAAACCTAAAATTATTAACTTGCAGCCAGTGCTGTCTAATGTCATGCAAAAATTTGATCAGATTGAATTCAGCCAACCTGGCCTTTAATAGGAACAATTTGGTAATACATATGAAATCAGAGTGATCCAAAAAAAAAACCAAAACATGCGGTGTGAGATTTAGATTTTTGTGCGCATATTTCTTCAGTAAAAGTTTCGGAACCTTCTAAGGAAATGCTTTGTTTCCCCAGAGTTCGTTCTGTGGCACTCAAACAGTTAATGTTTCACCTTATGGAAGAAGAAGAGTCCCATCTGAAGCGTCCCCTGTTGCATGGCAGCATTCTCTCAAGTATTTCTAATATCCTTATTGTGGAAAAGCCTATTGAACTCAAGCTGGATGACACAAGAGAATCTGTTTTTAAGGTGAACAGAGAAAAGATTGATAACCATAGGGATGCACAAGATTGATAACCATAGGGATCTCTTAAGCAAGGAAATGCAATGCCGATGGTACTGTTGAAGTTAAATGGCACTGGAAAAAAAAGACTTATGACCATTTTTCACACTACCATTCTAGCATCCCCAGGGTCGTATGATCAAAATTGAGAAGCTTGGCAACTAACTTATATTTATGACGGTTGCAATGTCCCAGGGTCATGCGATGACCTTTTGTGACCTTCTGACAAGCAAAGTCAATGGGGAAGCCAAATTCACTTAACAGCTGTGCCATTAACTTAACCACTGCAGTGATTCACTTAACAACTGCAGCAAGAAAGTTTGTAAAATGGGACAAAACTCACTTAACAAATGTCTCACTACCTGTATAAAGCAATTATCTCATATTCTATTAGAGATTATACAGTCACACAACAGGAAACCCCTAGAAACTCCCCAATTCTCTACAAGCCCCTGAAAATGAATTTGGAAAGATTATAAAGCAGCTGTTCCTTCTTGGTGATGTTGGACTTGAGATGGCTTTTTCCCCGTAAGAAATGATATGGAAAAATATGTGAACAGATAATTAAGACGATACATTTGTTTTACTTTTAGGCTGAGACAATTGAAAAGTTGTATAGTATCTTTATATCGGACACTGTTGATTTGACTTTGAGGAAGTCAGCAGCTGAGCAATTAGTCATAATCATGCAAGGTAAAATTCTTCAAAATACAATTCACTATTGAGACACAGAGTTGTTCCAACGTAGGGAAAGTCATGACATGATGGGTAATTCAGGTGATTATTTTTCTCTTGTAATAAAATTGGAATCACCTTTCCTTAGCTGCTTTTAATGTATTGTGTATGTTCTTGCTGCTTATATGCCAATAGCATGACCTCCTAATTCACTTTCCTTAAACCCAAACCCAAAGACACTTGTATAAATGGAATAATATGAGAAAGGGATGAGCCTGCTGGCTAGAAAGATGAATAGAAACATCTCACTCTGCAACATTTTTTGGCAGGTTTCATGCACTAGTTCCTCTTTCAATTCTCCAGGAGCTGGTTCAAAATACCCCTTTTCAAATACATCAGCATATCCAGAAGTTAGAGTTATAGCAAAAATACTAAAATGCTAGGGGGGGAAATCCTATACCAGCAGTTCCCACTATCTCATCTCTACCTCAGAATGAATCAAGGACTTGTAACTGAAGAGTACACTCAATGCATTATTGTTGGCAGAACAGGGGAGTGGGGTGGTAATCAGAAATCTAGAGTGACAGGAATTAAGATGGGAAGATTGACAGGGAACTGAAATTGACCACAAATCAGGATTCATGATTCATTATTTAAATCTAATTTAATGATTGCAGGAAGGGGACACAAGTACTTATCCGTACCTAGTTCATCTAATGCCTTAGTGCCTATTTAAAGATAAAGCAGTTCTGAATCCATCTGAATCCAGTGTTATATGTTGTTGTAAAGTATGTATATGGAAAATTATTTTTTTTTCTTCCAGATTCTAAATTGCATCTAATTATCAAAAATATGGGTGCAGTGGACAGAATTCTTGCTTACTTTACTAAGTGCGTTGCTCAGGATGGCAAGGTACATCTACTTCAACTTTTCTTTCAGAAGAACCATCCCAGGCTCCAAATATTGTATCTTCAGTCAAATAATTTTAGATAGGAATTAAATATTTTCTATTTGGAATATGAGTATTATCTCAAGATGGCGACTAAACATGTGGACTGCAATGAAAGGAAACTTCAGTATCTAATTCTTTGACTCTAGTATCACTTCTCGGCTTGTAAAAAAAAGCTAAATAAATCCTCATAAAGAAACTTGTTGTTTAAATAAGCATGTTTATGCAGAGGAAGAAAGCTAATATGGAACTCGTGTTCTTCCTCTTCTCTCTCCTCTTTCCATTTTATTAGGAAGCAGAATGATTTGTTATAATTTAGCTGATCCCTAAGTTTTAAAAGCAGTAGTTTTAAATGGCTACATCACAAATGGTTAAATAAGACCATTCCAGATTGTTACCTTAGTTAGGAATTGATTGATTGATTCACATATATGAGGTCCATTTTCCTCATAGAAAGCTTTATATAAAAAAAGTCAAAAAATCCAGCAGCTTACTTTTCAGGCAGGTAGTAAAGAATGATGGGAATTAGGAAAATACTATTTTATTTCTTGTCTACATTGGTACACTGTAATATCATTAGTAGCCATGTGTGAAGATAGGTGGGCCATGGCAGTGGGTTGAGGGAAAGTGTGGAGCCCAGAAAGGAATGGTGCTTAAATCCTATTGAAATTCAGGTGGTGCAGGGACTAAATAAATTTACATGGTGGTTCCTTCAAGCTGATTCTCAACTCAGTGTGGCTCAAGGACTGCAGGAGTAGCTAAATTAGTCCCATCAGTTATTAAATATTGAATAAAATGTTTAGTTTTTTCTTCATGATTTAAATGATGCCAAAGCCAAGACTTTGGAATAACATTACTTGTTATGGTTTGTTCAATTTCATGATTACAATACAATTTTCCCAGCAGAAACTAATTTTGTAAATAAATTTAGAAGAGCTTTATTTAGAACATTAATAGAAACCTTCATTTAATTCAGTTCTATTTATCTGTGAGTGAGTTAGGATGAAACTGTTGAGCACTTGAGTTGTGCTCGAAACTGTAAGCCGCCCTGAGTCTCCGGAGAAGGGCGGGATATAAATAGAAATTAAAAAAAATATATAAAAAGTTCTTGCAATTTTTCATCTATATTAGATGTTCTGTGGTGTCAAAGAAAACAAAGAGGCTTGCTTCAAAAATGTGTCACAGATTATTTCTAATGCCTTTATGTCTTTGGAATTAAATATTAAAATATGAGCTTTTTAAAGAGAAGTTAATTCTCTGGATTTGTGAATAAACTTCCAAGGAGTGTTGATTTCAGAGAAGTTTCAGAATGTTTACTCAGTAGGTTACTCAGTACTACAGATTTTAGTTAACAAAACCATTATCATTATTTTTTATCTTGATAGATCATAGACTGTATGATGTTGCCATGTCTTGCACTTTTGAGGAAACTTCTGTCTGTTGATCCAGTCAAACGTCTGTCATTGGCTTACCAGCCTTCTGTCTTGCTTGTGTTATTTAGAGGTAACATCATAAAAGCAAAATAAAAATGTGTGTAGAAAGCATTGATTTTTTTATACTTTTGAATTAAGCAAAAGTGATATTTCTACAAGTATTTTGTTTCCAAAAAGCTGGATAGATTTGCATTTTCTAGCCTGCAGTTTAAGAGCACAATTAATATTTTCCATATGTCTTGTTGATAGATCATAAGAGCAAATACTTAATTGTTTTTTGGAAATTTGGTATTTCGAGTCTTGAAAAACTTTATGCTATTTAGAAAAAAAGCATGTAAATGTCTCTGTTCTATTTTCAGTTGCCTTGATATTCCAAGATTATGGTGCTATCACGAGTGAAACTGCAGTATTACTTTGTCTACTACTTTTTGATGAAGCAGCAAGGAAAGAGATGTGGTAGGGTAATCTATAGTGATTGGTTCTGTGCTACCTCATTACTCCTGCAAGCAAACTATCCTTTTTAGTGCCAGCTGCAATATAAGTAAATTATAGACAACATTTATGCCTATATATCCTCTCTTTCCCTCCCTCCCTCCTTCCCTCCCCCCATCTTTCTTGCTTGCATTTATTAGATAACAATATAAAACAGTGGCTGACCGTCTCCTTGCCTTTCACTGTAGCGCTATTTTAAATTATACAGTTGCAAACATAAAAAGAGGGACGTCGTGGCTCAGTGGCTAAGACGCTGAGCTTGTCAATTGGAAGGTCAGCAGTTCAGTGGTTCGAATCCGTAGTGCCATGTAACGGAGTGAGCTTGTTACTTGTCCCAGCTTCTGCCAACCTACCAGTTTGAAAGCACGTAAAAAATGCAAGTA
>JANHFM010006322.1:341608-355605 GCA_032468115.1 Grayia smithii
CAGTCTTTGGGCAAAGAAACAATCCACATTCTTTGGTAATGGGGTTTTCATGTACCGTGTTTCCCTGAAAATAAGACCTTGTCTTATATTTTTTTGAACTCTGAAATAAGCACCTGGCCTTATTGCCATGGACTCAAAAGCCCAATCTGGCTTATTATCAGGGTATGTCTTATGTGGGGGAAAACAGGGTATTTTCCACATTCTGTCAACCTGGGATGAGTGCTTGGTAGGACAAAAAAAAAAAAAAAAAAAGGCTTAACTCTGAACATCCAAGCATGTGGCCCAAAAGATCTTTCTCTGACTCTCATCTCTTCAAAATAAAAATAAAATCCCATGTGTTGAATGCTGAAACCGTAGAGCTTATTGAAGGAGGTAATAAGTAACTAACTTAAACTTAAGTTAACTTAAACAGGTTGACTATTGATTTCATGTGGAATTTTCTCTGTGTTTCCTTTCCTTGCTTGCTCTGTATGTTTCTTTCCCACAATTAAGTCATTTTCTTTCTAGAAATTTGGCTTCATTGCTTAGAAGAGAATACCTAATCAAAATCTTCCCTGTGTGCAAAACTTTTGTTGCAGGTTTGGCACATGGTTTGGGCAAGAAGATCCAAAGCGTCTTTCTTTCTAATTTGCAAGAGCTTGGTTGAAGGGTCAACCCTTCAAATCCATCCTGAAAGGATGAAGAATTCTCCAGCAAGACAGAGAAGAGCAGCAGGAGATTCAGACTGACTCATGGCGGCCTGCTGAAGATATTTTTTTACTGAAGCCTTGGAAGAAGTGACGCCAGGGAACTTTTAAATGATTATACACACAAAGGCACACACACATACACATCCCTCTACACCCCTTAGTGTTTGTAATAAAGACTTTTAAATTTTGTTGCATTGTATCTAAATTACAATGTAGGCTGCCTGTTTTTTTCATTCCAAATTGGTGGTGAATCTGATGAATCTACTGTAGTTTCTTTAAAAGAAACCTGAGAAGCTTCTAATATCTTCATGACTGTCTTTGCATTACATTTGCGTACAGTACTGCAGTGGGAGAGTGGACAATTAATAAAATAATGGCATAGTGATCACAGGAAAAAAAGCATTTATCAGGAAATCAACTAGTCTCATGAGATATTTTTTACTGATCCAGTGGTTTTCTTTTTTATTTGAAAGCACGTCTAGAAATAAATATGATTCTAGAAGTATAGTATTTTCCTTTTTTTAGTTTAAAAATAACAAAAGAGTCTGGGCACAAACTACTGTCTATAGGCACCATCTTGAATCCATGTACATGACTGTCTTATCTCCACACAATAGAGCCCACTAACCTTTACCAATATTGTATACCCTCATGAGGTAACCTCTGTATCATTGTCAGCTAGCTACTAAGGGCAATTCCTACTGCAGCTTTGGTTGTTTGCCTCTCATGAGGCTCCTGCCTGTTTTTTAAGCCAACTTCAGAAATTCCAATCCAGATTGCAATAAATTGGCAACTGGGACAGGCTGATGTTCAGTCTGGACTGTATTCGCTGCAAGATCTGACTAGTTGAACCCGATTCTTGTTCTTCCTGTCCATGCAGAGAAGGCAAGTCTCTCTGGCTGGCTTCTATGTGGACCAGCCTATCAGGGCCTGCTTTTCCCTTTGCACTTGGCAAAGCCTTGCCTTGGCTTTCTTGATATTGGTACATGGCAGCCTCCACACAGTAACTCTTTTGACACAGAAGCAGACTCTCTCTTCCTTTTCCTTCTTATTGCAGAATTGATGCTCTAATGCCATAGCAATCAAAGCATCAAGGAAAAATATTGTTTTTTTGTGCTGCAGATTCAGGGAATCGCAACAAGGAAGAATGGATAGTTCAGCTTCCTAGTAGCAAAGCAGTAGTGTTCCTACTTTGCCACATAAAGGTGTAAAAAAATGAAGTCAAGGGCAGGGGAACTTTGCAATAAGTTGGGCAGGGTGGGGAGCAAGAGGGAGCCAGGTCTGAACAGCCTGTGCAAAAATGAGAATAGAATTTTAGTTCCAGAGTCTTTCCTGAGAACTTTTTCTATCCTTTCCGTGGGTTTTTTTCATTCCAGAAGATCAGGCTATTGTAAGAACTCTGGGAAGTTTCCTTCTATTGCACTAGGTAGAAGTCCCAAAGTGGTATCTGGTGTTCTACTTCAGTGCTTCTCTTGACGGTCAAACCTGAACTTGGATCTTTCATTCTAGCTGAGACTCCCTAATTTCTAAAGGTGAATCTGCATAATTCCTTACTGTAGAATCAGGAGTCCTTCTTAGCTAATTATCATTTCTTTTCTCCTTGTTGGAAGGCCTCCCATGTGTATTCCACTAAGCCTTCCTCACACAGCATGGCATTGGGACAATTCTCGATCACAGCAATGCCAAACTATCCTTTCCATTCTTTCCACTGATAAGGTGAATTAACTAAAGTAGTTTCTGCATGACATTTGGCACACAGCATTTATACATAAAGTGCTTGGGCCAAGCATTGGCCTATGACAAGTGTTGCAGGGGTGAAATCCAAAATTTTTCCCTACCGGTTCTGTGGGCATGGCTTGGTGGGCGTGGCAGGGGGAAGGATATTGCAAAATCTCCATTCCCACCTCACTCCAGGGGAAGGATACTGCAAAATCCCCATTCCCTTCCCTCCTGGGGGAAGAATATTGCAAAATCTCCATTCCCACCCCACTCTGGGGCCAGCCAGAAGTGGTAATTGCTGGTTCTCCGAACTACTCAAAATTTCTGCTACCGGTTCTCCAGAACCTGTTAGAAACAGCTGGATTTCACCAGCTGGTGTGGATGTTTCAAATGCCTTTGGCAGAAATCACTTTATGTTCTATTTCAAGGTGGTCTATTTTATTATCATCTTGTTATTTTAGTTCAACGCTGCCCTGAGTTGTTTTTGAGAAGGCATCTATATATTTTATATAAGATGTGAAATATTTTAAAAGTTATTTAAAAACAGGATTTTTTTTTTCCAGAAAAAATATTTGTTTACTTAAATTTTTTGTCAGATGTGCATATTCTAGCTTAATCGCTTACAAACACTTCTGCTTTGGGTTGGAAAGGGGTTTTTCAAGAGAAGCAGGAGGAGGGCCCCCAGTGACAATGAGTGGCAGTCAGTCTGGTCTTTCATGACCAGACAGCCATATTATGATTCTTTATGTTTTACTTCTATCCTGCCTTCTGCTTCCCCACTTTACATTGCTGATATTGTAAGGACTGAATCTGATGAGATAGAAACCAGAATTTCCCAGGTTAGAAAGTATCCTCATTTCAGTGTTTAATAATTTAATTTCAGTGTTTAATAATAATAACAGTAACAGAGTTGGAAGGTACCTTGGAGGTCATCTAGTCCAGCTCACACAGGAGACCTATACTAGAACTGACGACCTTTCTGATCGACAAGCTGAGCATCTTAGCCACTGAGCCACCTCAGCTGCCTTCCAAGGTCGTCAAAGATTAGTTACATAGCTGTTAAATGAGAAAGGTAGGAGGGAAGAAACCCCAAGAGTTTTAGTTTGGGGGACCCATATCTTTAAAAAGGCCTTTGATATTTTGTCCTGGAGCTAGCAAATCCTCTTTGTATATCAGGCTTCATTCTCGTCTGGAATGAGAAGTCATGTCAAAGAATCTTCTGTCTAATTTAGCCAATTTCTGAATAAGAAGAAAGCTAAGGACTTGGATTTGGTACTGAGCCCTAGTGTGAAAGCTGACAGATATAAAGCAAAAATGCAGATTTCCTTCACTACACTTCGAGCATTGCCCTGTGTAGATATGACAGTGCTTAGCTAAACGTATATGACATTTAAGGAATGTACTGATTAACACCTAGTGTCTTCTTTGATTTTGTTTGAATTTATTTGTTCGTTTTATGCAGGGCTGATACTGTTTCCTGTGATCCTTCTAGCATTTCCCACTTCACCTTGCCTGTTGCTGTTGTAAGGAGGTAAGAGTTATTATTCACATTAAGAGTCACCCATGCAGAAATACTGATTTTTTTGCACTGTGAAGGAAATATTTTAAATTAAAAAAAAAAATCTAGAAAGCCTTTCACAGATGTTTGAAGGACCTTGACACGAAACATAACACTTATTTGTTTTTGTTATTTCATTTGCAGTTCTAGTTAAAGTATGAAAACCATTTGGTGTAGTCCATGATGACTTTCCCATTATAATTGATTGATTGATTGAGTTGATTGATTAATGTACTTATTTATTTTCACATTTGTAATCCACCCATCTTCCTCAAAGTGGAACTCTGGTCAATGTACAATAAAACATTAAAATATAAAAACAATATATAAAAATTCAAAACTTAGAAGGAGGCGTGGATGATTAAGCCCTGTTAAAATTAGTTAAAAGGCAAAGGGAGGGTTCTTAGGGTACTAACTAACCCTGGGCCTGCATGCTTCTCTAAGCTCCCCATGTGAGGCCAAAGTGCCATGTTTTGACTCCTGTTTGGAAGGCCAGGAGAGTAGAGGCCTACCTAATCTCTGGAGAGTATTCCACAGGGTGGGGGCAACAGCAGAGATCAATTTCTGTTGCTCCCTTCCACCCACAACACTACTCTTTTGGGAATACTTGAACCTTACGCATTTTTGTGAGCAGTGTTACACTTGCAGTTTACACAGATTTTTTTTCTCTTTTTGTTACTCTAATTATATTTCCCCATCTAGCATCAGTCAAAAATGGGGACACCAACTCACAGAATTCTAAGCAACGGTTGTGGTTGTTTGAGCAGTCCGAAATGACATAGTTCATATATTAACCATAGGCCATGATTTGCAAAGCAGAAGATCAGAATTCATTCATGCTGATGAAAATCAAACAACCTGCAGTTGTGGCTTAAATGTTACGTGTGAACTGGGACATAGTAGTTGCAATTTACTGCAGTGAATGATAGGCTGGCATTAATTGAAATTATATGTGAACCCCAATCACTATATTTTGTTAAGCCATGATTAAAATAAACTATGCCTTAGTTCAGTGTGTATACTCAACCAATACACAGATTAAAAAAATAAAATTATAAATGCTGCTGTTGTTCAAGGTATAACTTAAGACGGGGGATAAGAATGTTATTTTTAAATTGGATTCTAGTTTATGATGAACTGATTCTACAGAATTGATTGATGTAAAGTCAATGTGGGGACTGTCAGTAACTTGAATAGGAACTCATTTTATATGCCATGTAAGAGTAGTGTGCAAAGAAATACTTTAGAAGTCTTAAACCGTGACTATGATTATAGTGAGCAATACAAGTTTTGTTCTCCAAAACCAGCGTTATTTCAGTTTGTCCCTTTTTATTCCTAAAGGTATCATCTACCTATTAAAGTCTCTGCACATCATGCTGTCAGTCCTAACTCGGTGGTGTTACCATTTTCTTGTGAATTCTGGGCTTCAAAACACGTGTCAGATATGCTAAAAATGGCTTGGAACTTGTCTTGGTTCCATGGAGCAGATAATTTAGTTGCGCTTGCCAGTTATGAGACAGCAGCAGAACAGTAAGCTATTCATTTTGTTGTTCCAGTTCTAATATTTCTTCCAATTTGTATTTTAACAAAGAACAATCCTGACTTAATTTGGGTCTTCACTTGGAAATTTTTATACTCTTGTTTTAATGAATGGCACCTACCATAAAACACTGAAACTCTGTTTGGGAATAGGGTTGGAAATCTAACTCTCTAAGATTAGACTTCAAATTCTGTCCTCTCCAGCTAGTATGACTAATAATCACGGATAGAGAAAATAGGAATCCAATAACGTTTCGAAGTCACAGATTCCTAACAAAGTTTCCAACTAGGGGTCCAATAAAACAGGCAGTTTGTTTCTCCCATATCCTTAGTTTTTCCTTAAACTTTCCATACTTCCGATCATGATATGCATATATTTGTGGTAATCTTTGTGTATCCTGTAAACTTATGAAAAACATTGTAGTGAAAGATTTCTTCGTGAACTGTCCCATAGAACAAGAAGACCAAATTCTATTTGATGGTTCCAAAACCAAAAAGATAAAACTTTACATCAATGTGATTAAAGAAGGAAAAACAAAATATAAATTGAGATGCTATATTTGTTGGTTACTTTAAAATAAATCCTTTAATTGTCATTTTAATGTTCTTTTTTTTTTTTAAATTCCAGATTTTCCAGCACTTTAAAGCTCTCCTCAGAAGATATTATTATCCTTAAGTTAACTTGCGCAACCTTCGGTCTGCAGGATTGTCTTAATGCCATCACTCAAGCAGCATCCCATGGGGAAGTTAGGGCTGCTGTCACAAAAATCAATTTTTATATTTTGAACGATAGGCTGGCATTAATGTGCAGCGATAGTCCTTGTGGAGCCACTTTCAAGTCCTTGGCTTGGCAAACAGCATTAAGCAGGTTGGTGTGTAAGAACAAGGTACCTAACTGACTACAAAGCCATCTGTCACTAGATTTAGCTTCAACATTTTCAAAGATAGCCATTTTCTTTCTTCCCAAGTGTTTTCCGCAGCAAGAAATGCCTTTGAAAACGGTAAATCAGTTGTATTTAGCAACCAAAAAGGAAGAAGTTTTCACATTCACGGCTGGCTAAGGATAAAGCAGTGCTACAAAACAGGTTAGGCCCATTTGCCCTTCCTTTTGTAAGCACTGCATTTATTTGCCTGCCAGAATATTGTGAGGAATGCAGAGGTCAGTGAGACGTCTGATTTTGGCAATTTTCTGGCTGTATGATTTGTATATACAGATGGTTTGTGGAGGCTGAATGTATAAAGAATAAGGAAAAAGATAAAGGCAGTACATTTCTTCTTTGACCGTTCCTTCTGCTATGGTTTTTTTTAATATGGTGTTTCATAGTTGAACCTTTTGATGTTTCTTATTTTTATTATTATGAAAAAAGACCTTTTGTATTTATCTGCTTTGTATTTTTGACATTTATATTTAGCACCAGCACATTGCTGTTTTCAATCTTTTTAAGTTTAACTTTATATTTCAGCAAACTACACTAATCATGTAATGCTAGTGACAGGATACTGCTACCAAATGACATGTACTATATGGTTTGTGCATAACAGGTTTCTTCAAGTGCTTCCAGCATCTTCAGAGGATGAAAAACTTTTGGCTGATGTCATATGTTTTTTAAACAAGCTTATGAAGGAACAGAAGAATATTTCAGTGTTTGAACACCTAAAATGGATCCTGGACGTAGTCCTGAAGCATGTAAGGGACTTGAGTAACATCTGATTTCAACTGATGTATTTTCATATACAGTGGTAACTTGGCATTCAACTGTACTCAACACATTTTGACACAAACATTTTGTCCCAATTCTCAACATTGGTTTGGTACTCAACACAGACTTGTTGGTATTGGCTGCCTTGTGACTCACTATATTACTCACTACATTATTCCTGGGAAAAAATTGTTTAGTATTCATCATTTTAGGTAGTCATCACATTTCTCATAACCAATTCACAATGAGTACCAAGGTACTCTTGTACTTACAGATCTGTGCCATTACACTTGTCTCAAAAGACTCTTTACTCTATACTTACTATACTTACTATGTGTGCATAGTAAGTAGAAGGGATTGATTTTTTTCTCCTTTTTTTTCTTTTTATTTTTGGATGGAGCAATCTGTATGGGTAATCTAATTTAGGAGACAACAATTTCTCCCCATAGTGTAGTCTAAAATCCTAACCCTGCATACTGGAATGAATTGGAGGAGTCCTCGCTAGGAGGACCCTGATCTTCTGCAGAAAAAGAGACTTTGCCCCGTTAGTCATTCATTCATTTATTTATTAGATTTTTATCCCACCATTATTAAAAGTTATCTCATATAAAAATAAGATGCATAAACAAAAAGCATATGCATTAGAAACAACCATGTTCTTTTCAAATAAAAATCTATTTTAGATCAGGAGAAATGTATCTTGCCATAAGAATGACTATTGTGACAGGAAGTACATTTAAATATATTCACCAAAAGAAAACTCTCTTTGCAAACTCACTGAATCTGGTAGGTTGTAGCCAAGGAGTCAGTGTCAATTAATAAACCATTTGGTAAATTTGTCTTGTCTCTGCCAGGAAACACTTTACCATCTGCTTGCTTGAATTTTTCTATCATTGAAATTAGTTTACTGAATAACTGGTGATCTCCATTATGCAGCATATTAATTCTGTATAAATTGTTAAGAAAATTTATTCTTAAATAGCTTCTTTCTAGTATGAAAAAGTATGTCAACTGCTAGCTTCAACCTGAGTCTTATACTCTGTTGGAGAATAAGTAATGAAACATATGTTCTGTGCTGATGTTATGCCTTGATCTCTTGTGCAGAATCCAAAATCTCTATTAGATCTTGTGGTACAGCCAGAATCTCCGGCGCAAGATGAAGCTGATGAGCTAAAGACAGCTGTAAGGCAACAATTGCAGAAAGAATTGATTGCTTTCTTTAATACACTTCTACTCAGGTTCATGTCTGTTACTGACAGGTATGGCATAAAATGAGATACCCAGCAACATAAATCACTAGTATAATTATTTGATTCTTAAAGTGCAAGATCTGATGTCCCAGGACCACAATCAGCCTCAAAGCTTAATTAGAACTTCAGGAGTCTTTCGGAAGTTTCCTCCTAGTTTCTTTTCAAGATTTCTGAAGTCATTTGCCTTTGTCTACTTCCTAGATCTGACTGGGAATGATTGGGCCAAGGTCATCGAGATAGCTTCCTACCTAAAGTATGACTGAAATCCCACTCTCCTGCTTACTAGCCTGGTGCCTTAACCACTAGACCATGAGGGTCAAACTCAATCACATCATGTGACATATGACAAATCACAACATTTTTTTGCCTTTGCGGAGCTGGAGTGGTCATGGCCTTCATGTGATGCATCTGGCCTGTAGGCTACCAGTTTGACACCCCCTGCACTAGACCAAACTGGCTCTCTAATACCCTATCTTATCATCTCTGTTTTTTACAGAAGAGATTTGGAACTTACTGGCTATTTCCGAACAGAACTAGCCTTGAAGCTTTTGCAGTATTTGCGAGTAACAGATGCCCCTCATTTCTATGGATTACCTTTCTTGGAAAGGACATTAAATAGCATGGTTCATGTCACAGCACTGCCAGGCTGGAGTTCATACTCTGTCACAGTGGAGCCATTCATGATTTGCAAGAAATACTTAGCTGGCCTTCTTGAGGTAAATGAATAATGAATAAATTTTGTGTGATTGGGAAATAAAAAGAGTGGATTGACCCTGCTTTAAACAGAATACTTGACACTCCAGCCAAGATTTCATCAGAGAGAAGGGGAACGGGTTTCACTGTGTCCTGTACAATTGGAAGTTTTTCTAGGGAGCTCATCTTTTGAAAATATTTAGTTTAGTATTTTACCAGGTTCCTCAATGAATAGTCTCATTAATAATTGTTGTATGTTTACTCCTTTCATTACTGTGGGCTACAAATATGTGTCTATTGCTAATTTTGAAAAACACGTCATAATAGTTACCCTTCTGAAGATGAATTAGATAGAAAGTAACATATATTGAATTTTATTTTTAAATAGCTTCCATATTACTTGGTTAATTTCTAAAAAAAAAAACACCCAAAAGCCTAATCCTCAGATCATTTCTTTTGTGAGAGCACCACAAATAGACTCTAGCATTTTAACATAGAGCCCAACAGAGTAGAATACTTTTTTAATTGTTATGTGTAATTTAAATATTATATGTTCATCATTTTGTTAAAAAAAAATACCTCACAGCTGAAAAATGTTAGAGCAACTTTTGTGTAATTAATAAGAAAAATATCTTCCTGCTGGACTGCAGTGTAAGTGAGAGATCAGGAAAGAAATGAGCCTTACAATTTGACAAGGGATTTGATAGCATCTTTTAGATTAGTATACTTAATTGTGACAAAATGAGTAAGGGGGAGAGTGAATTAGCTTTCCTCAGCCATAATTCGTCTGATCAGATTCATTTCCTGCTACACCTGTTATCTATCCCTTAAAAATAACAGAAATATTATTAAAGATATCCTATATCACATTAATTTGAGTTTAGGCAGACTTTAGAAAATGAGCTAAATGATAGTTTAAATAAGCAGAATAAAATTATCACGCTCCAGATCTTTAGACATACATTATGCCGGCATAATTCTTTCAAAGGAAATATTATCTCTTACAGTTTATATACCCAGATATATTGCACAATAGCTGTCAGCTCTTCAGGCCTTGATTAAAATTCTACAGGCTTTTAAACTCTTCCACTTTTTGCATATCCCCAAAGTGACACAATTAATACATTTTTTTTTGCATCTTACATCTGGCCAGCGTCCAGTACGGACAAGAATTAATAATCGCTGAATGTATGCGTTGAGAGAGCCGAAGCTATTTCCGAATTCAGAAAGAACAGAATCTGCATGTAAACGAAGTTTCATTTCCCCAAGCAGCCTTCAAAACTGTTCCAGAGTTTAACTTTAAGGGCTGATAAGCTGATATTTGTGACAAAGTTGTGGTGCCTTTGAACAGCATTTTTTTTTTTTTTTGCTTTGCTTCTCCTTTCAGGTCATCTCATCTTTTTATGTTGAGTGGGGAGGAAATGCCATGTCTTTCATGGGAAAAGGAGTTACCAAGAGTGCTGTCCTTTGTTTGCTTCACTTGTCCCATGAAATGAGTATTCAGGCTGAAAATGAGGTATGAAAACAATAAGATAAATTTCTCTTTGATTAGTACATGGCTTAGTACAGGCCTGTTTGGAACAGGGCCATGCAAGCAGCAGGTCAGCGCCTGCGTCCACACAAAGTTCCCCTCATACCAGTGGTGGCCACTCACACAAATGGAGCTGCGCAGGCAGGGAACTATCCCCTCTTCCACCAACCCCTCCCCCAATGAACCGCCAAGCCAGAAAGGTTGGGCAATGGGCACCGCTGACTTAGTATAATTTTTTTCACACCACTTGATATTATTTTTACACTACAGCATGAATATTTTATTTTTGGCTTGTTAGAAGTGGAAGCATTTAACATTTAAGGACCATTGCCCTCAATACTGATGATTGACTAAATGTATAGTAAAATTTAAAGTAATGTATCGAGGTTATACGACTAGAATCTTAAAATTGATTGATTGGTAATCAGTTGATTAGTTAGTAATTTTAGTGGGTTTTTTTTCTTTTTCCCCTTTAAAGAGGGACAACCTTTTTCTAATGCATAACAGTTTATTGTAATTGTCCACTGGAGGCACTCAACAGAATAAAAGTCAACATGCCTATAACCTGAAATTTGACTATGCAACATTTGATTAGTTTGTTCATCTTATATGCAAATTAAATGTTAGTTCTCTTGCTAGACATCCATATTGGTTTGCTTTGGTGCTATATCTCTGACCCTTGGGCCATATGTGGGCTCCATCTAATGTCAAAACTTCTCTATCAGTGATCAGTCAAGATTTCTAGTAAGAGTAATGTATCCTTTCAGCCTTTTGATGATGGAAAGGAGAACTGCGTGCCAAAAAGTGAAGTGAATTGGTATCTTCATTTGTTCTTCTAAGTCTGGTTTTGTTACATTGATGTGTAACTGCTACTATATTTAAAGGAATGTGACTGAAGTAAAAATAATGGTGTCCATAATTGTTGGGAGAAACTGAAAGTAAGAAGAACATACCTAGAAATTAAACTTTTCTCCAGTAAAAAATTCAGAAACCTTTTATATAAAACCTTTTTGTTCAGTTTTAGAGCTATTTCCTCCAGTGAATACACTGTAAGGACTCTTTTTCAACTAGGCTAGAGGAAGTAAAGTTAGTTACATTCCTATAAAAGATATAGACTCTTTTATTTTGTATTCTATGTTACTTAGGTTTTTAACTGTATATTCAGCTTAATTTAACCAACAATAACCTTTAATAAAACTTTAGTGTTAAATTAGGATAATTTAATCTTTTCATACATTTATAACTTCAAATATAAAAATGGAGTTTAGTAAGGGAAGCGAAATGAGTTCCTGGTTTTATTTTTACTTCCATTTTTCCTAACTTTACTAGATTATATGGTGATCTTTTTCCCTGTGCTTTTAACTTTACAAAATATACTAGTATTCTTTTATTACATGTGCTATTTAAGCACTGGTTTAGGATATGCATTTCACTGACTCAAAAAGTTCATAGGTTTAAATGTTGGAAGATATATAAACAATTTGTAGTATATATAAACTGAGTTCAGAGAGAATCCGAAGATCGTTTGTTTGGTTTTTTAATACAAATAATTTCCTTTTTAGGATTGGGTTTCACTCTGGTTCTTGCCATATGATACCAGTGAAGAACAAGGTCAATTTCGACAAGGCTTAGCATGGCTTATACCATTATGGGTAGATAGAGACCCCGAGGTTAGTAAAAATCACATCTTTTATTGAGTATTTTTCCATTGTCATGGCCATAATAGTGCTGTTCTTCTATTAAAAATATTATTTACCAACTTGGTCCCAGGCTTATAACTGCAGAGGTAGAAAATAACGATCTTAGCAATTGTATGGTTATTTCTTGATTCAGCATCATGTGTGGAAAGAACTTTAGATGGTTTGGTCCTTCTGTTACTGTTTATCTGTGCCAAGCCCACAGCATACAAAGGAGAAACTTCCCTTTTGTTGTTTTGCAAACCCAAAGAACAAATGGATTCTCCCTAACCTTTCCTGGCCATACAACATCGAATTAATTCCAATAGAGGCAAGATCTTTTTAAACAAAACTGATGCCGATCATTTTTCCTTGGAATTCTTTTGTTCATAATAAATATACTCGGAATCTTGAGTTTACATGTATGCAATGTTTTTCTTGCCCTTTCATTGAATGTACACGAATAAGTATCAATAAACTAGCTGCTTTTTTTCTGCCTTGAATTTTGGAAATAACTGAAATGGGAATTTGCTGCATTTAAGGCTTCCCAATTAACAGAAGTTTTTTATCTTTTTGAAGAAACTTCAGAAATCATCTAACTTGTTTTTAAAATATGTAAATAACATTGTTTGCTCTGCCATAGACTTCAATCACTTGTGAGATGCTCTTCTTTTCTATTTGGGATAGTTAGGGAAAGAATCAGAAGTCTGTAACATAGTCACCATTATGATCAAATTGTAAATTGTTCTGGCAATTGTCAGCTACTGGATAAATAAGGAAGGCAGATGTTTTGTTCTGTGAAAAGATTAGCATACAAAATGGCCCAGCTTTTGAAAAAAAGAACTAAAATTAGATAGAAATTATTCTTTTGCACTGCCCTAATCTAACTGCTACTGCAGCTTAAGAGTTTTCATTGTTTTTTGCCTCGTATCCAGTGTTGATTAAAGCGAGTGTGTGCGCATGTGTGTGTCTATACACACACCATTTCATTGAATGTGTGGATTGGACATCTGGTTCACATTGGGTTTTTGATGTACTCTTTAGTACTGAAAAAAATCACTCAAAGCTTTCGAACAAGGAGGAGAAAAATGGACACAGAGTTCTTTTTTTCAGTAGTTGTGGATAAGTTGAATGAGAGAGAGAAAAAAGAGAAGGAGTAATTGAAGGAAAATAGTCATTAGTATAGCCAAATAATTACAGTAAATATAAAAGTGGAAAGATCTGGGTGAAATAATGCTGACTTTCTGAAGTTATATTGTCCATTTCTAAATTAAGATAGCAGTTGGAAGAATAGCTCTTCTAACAACTTCTTTCTTGTCTCTGCATTGGTCGATATAAAAAGTATGCATTACAGAAAAAAATTCTATTTTCTGAGGAGGGATTACATATTGCTGGAATAACTATCTTGTATATTATTGCTATAGCACAGGCTGTCCACTGCTGTAGTAGGTGAACGTACATGTTCAACTTAAAAGTATCTTAGAAATATCTCATATGTGGGAATACAGGTGAAACTGAAAAATTAGAATATCATGCAAAAGTTCATTTATTTCAGTAATGCAACGTAAAAGGTGAAACTAATGTATGAGATAGACTCATTACATGCAAAGTGAGATAGTTCAAGCCTTGATTTGTCATAATT
>JANHFM010006325.1:29399-40408 GCA_032468115.1 Grayia smithii
TTCTCTGTGGGCGCACCGACCCTCTGGAACGAACTCCCCACTGACCTCCGGACCGCCCCTGACCTCCGCTCCTTCCGACACGATCTTAAGACATGGCTTTTCCAGCAAATTGGCTGAGACATTGGGGTTATTTTAGATTGTTTTAAATTTTAGTATTTTAAATTTTATAGTGATTGAATTAGATATTGCATTTATTTTAGTACATTTATTATTGTATATTTTAATTTGTGAGCCACCCCGAGTCCTTCGGGAGAAGGGCGGCATATAAGTGCAATAAATACTAATACTAATACTTGCCTGGAGACCAAATTGGTTATCACGCAGATCACTGTATTTCCCAAGCTTTTGGCCAGTTCTACAATAAAGTCCATTGATATCTCTTTCCATGGGGCTTTGGGCTTTGCTACTAGCTGGAAAAGGGTATTTTCCCTTGTTACCTTTTGGCAGAGGCACAAATGGGGCAGCTAGCCATATAGTTCTCTTTATCCTTTTTCAGTGACAGCCATCAAAATTGCTGCTTGATTGGATGCATGGTTTTTACAAAGTCAAAATGCCCCACCAATTTTGAGCCATGGCTTTTTTGTAGAAAGAATAATCATTGGCTTTGTGGGGCATATAGTTTGGCTTCTACCCAAGCCAGATCATCTTGCATTGTGCATTCTCCCTTGTGTATTTGGAACTACTTGTCCTCTTCCAAAGCTGCATTTAGGACACCCTTAAATCATCAGTTAGCTGGGTTTTCATTTTGGCTTGTGCTAGGTGGTGACTGGAGCTGCCAGTTGCCTAGAGGGAATGACTGGTTTAATCACCTCCGGCTTTGAACTACTGCATTGCAGCAGCCTATATAAAGTATCTGCTAGAAGGTTTCTCTCCCCTGGGAGGTATCTTAATGTGAAGTTGAATTGGTTAAGTACTGGGCCCTGGGAGCCTGCTTAGGTGATAGGCTCCGGGGGGTTTCAAGGCTTCTAAATTATTATGGTCAGTCCATACTTCAAATGGGGTTTTCCCTCCTTCTAGAAAATGCCTCCAAGTTAGGAGCACCCAGCTTCCCACCCATTTTTTAAATTTTTCGCTTATTCTTTTTCAATCTATCCTAGTTGTAGCAGTATTTTCTTCAAGCTACTTGCTTCTTATTTTTCTCATATCTTTTTCTCATGCTACATTTTCATCACAGGCAGATTGATAACTTCCCTGGATTTCAAACTGGGAATTATGTTTTTTAAACAATTTAATACTCTGAACTATGCCAACTCAGCCAGATACTGTTAGTAGTTTCAGCATCAAACTATTATATGAGTTAGCTAGTATTGCAAGTTTGGGCTGCCGTATATCCCTTGGCAACTGTTGGGTGATCAGGGGCTTAACAAAAGAGATTAATATTGCTTTATGGATCAAGATTTATCTCTACAGTTTTAGAAAGGTTCAGTTTTCAGCTAATGAGAAGTCCTTGAAGTAATACTGGCACTTAAATTGGGACTAGATCTGATAATGGGTTATTTTTATGTTTTTATTTTTTAAACTGAATTCAAGAGGAGGATTAACAAGTGATGTTGTCTGCTTTGGGTGCCAGTTTGCTTCCCAGATGCTACCAAACCAATGTAGATTTCCAGAATCTAGTATGCTGGATTTAAGACAACAGAGCCATCAAAGAGACCTATATTGGATTTTGCTATCCCCTCAGATAAAAGGGGCTGGTAATAAGCACAAACTCGTTTTGAACATTTAGTTAAATGATATATGAAAATTAAATGGAGCTCTTTTGTTGCAAATTTCTATAAAATCAAACTTTCAAATGGATGAGCTCAGATTGATTCTTAGCAGCTTAATTCATATGCTTGATGTACGTTACTCACACAGTATATGGCAATATTCTATATATAGAATGAGTGAAATCTCATTTATTTCTGCCATCACATAAAATACTGTAACATTCTTTCTCTTTTTTTTAAATCCCTTGGCACAGAAAGAGTTTTTAATTCAAAAACTGTGTGTGCCACTATGTGGTCTGAACAGCCATTAAATATTGATCCTTCCATTTATGTAAAAAATGCATGAGTCATAGAACAGTCTTTGTAGGATGATAAACACAAAAACTCATTTAGCCACC
This sequence comes from Grayia smithii, assembly GCA_032468115.1. Classification (NCBI taxonomy): domain Eukaryota; kingdom Metazoa; phylum Chordata; class Lepidosauria; order Squamata; family Grayiidae; genus Grayia; species Grayia smithii. The sequence goes on from JANHFM010006325.1 coordinate 31,507, forward strand.
TTTTATTTTATTCAAATTGGCAATAGACATACTTATAGGGCAGAGCAAGCTAGCAAGAGGGCATTTTTCTTGGGATCGGAGCCATGCATATATTATATTCAATCTTCTATAGAAAGCAGTGTTTAGAAATAGTTTTATATCTTCTTTTTTTTTTTTGAATGGTATCTCCCAACTTTCTCCAGGTACATATGAATATTAAGCTAGTTCAATAGGCCTCTGTTTCAATTTCCTAAACCCATCAAAAGGGTTTTGAAAATGCTGTGCTTTTAAAGTATTCTTTTGCTTGGAACAAAGACGGCAAGCTAGGAACTTAAAATGAAGCCCTCAGTGATTAATAGAGAGTGAAATTAATCAATTACTTAGTTGTTGCTATTGCCACAGAACAACAGCTCTTTCTGAATTAATCAAAACATCCTTCCACTTATGGGGTGGGGTGGCCCTTTTCCTCTTTATGTCTCTGCTTTTCCAAACTCAACATTGTGCAAAAATTCCAAGCCATGAATATGATATGAAAACTGTCTGGCTGTCAAAATGCCACTCATCCTGCAGTTAAGTTCCCAGTTAAAACTATAATGTTGTAATGACACTATAGTTTGGCAACCACTCTTTTCCCAATACTGATACAGAATTTCATGTATGTCAGAGATGGGCAAGGAGAAAAAGCACAGGTAGTTCTCACTTATGACTACAATTTTGTCCAAAATTTCCATTATTAAGCAAGACTGTTGTTAAGTGAGTTTTGCTCCATTTTACAACATTTCTTGCTATAGGTGAATAAGTGCAGTTTTTATGTTAATAACATAGTTAAGTGAATCTGGCTTCCCCTTTGACTTTTCTTCTCAGAAAGTCACAAAAGGTGATCACATGACCTTGGGACACTGCAATCATCATAAATATATGTCAGTCGCCAAGCATCCAAATTCTGATCATGTGACCATTAGGATGCTGCAACGGTTATAAATTTAAAAAAAATGTTCATAAGTCACATTTTTCAGTGTCATTGTAAATTTGAATGATCACTAAACAAATGTTTTGCCATTGGAGCTGGCCACAATCAGGCCAGAAGAAGGTGGGATGGTTTGTCAGAAGAAGATATTGTGGGAACATAAGAGTAGGGTCCCAGAGCAGAGATAACACATTCTGAACAGAAAGGTGTTCTCAGCTTGCACTACTGTTTACTGCTTAGCCTGTTTTTCCTTAGAAAGAAAAAAAATATCATGGTATTCTTTATATTTTTCAAATCAACATGCTTTCCTTCAAATATTATCTGATAATCTGGAGAATACAGATTAGCTCTAGAATTTTTTTACACATGTTTCATGTTGACTTATAGGTAAGCCTGAAAATTGTTTTTATTGAAAAGAAGCTGACTAGTTTTGTGCCAAAGCTGAGTAGCTTTGCCAATGTTTATACCAAATGATGATGGTTCTAGGGTTCTTAATAATGGTAATCCCCTGCTGGGTCTAATTATCATCACCATAAAATCCATTCCACATGAGTCTGAGTGCATTTGGAGAGATCGTCCAGCTGGCTCTTCAGCACAATAGGATTCTTAAGTGCATAGCAGCTTGTGAATTTTGCCTTATTGAAATATAACATTAAAAGCTGGAAGGATTAGCTCATGATATTTTTCTATCAGTTACCAATCCAGGCATGAAGTTTCTGTGTCCTTTCTCTGAAACAAATAATTATACCTTTTTTGCTTAATATCTTACTCTTTACATATAGCCATTTTGTTCCCTCAACCTACTATTTTCACCAGCATGTGAATTTGCTCAGCAGACTTCAATTACTGTATTTCTAATTCCTTGTGCTTCCTTTCACTTCCCCAATTACTGGGATTTTTATTTCATTATCTCTATGCCAAGAAAAATAGAAAAAAATACATATCTTTCTTTTTAATTTTAATATTTGTAGGATCATGTGATTTTAGCAGAAAGAAAATGATACTAGCAGAAGGAAAAAATGCAGCTAGGGGAATGGTTGAATAAGAGGCAGCTTATCCTACAGCAAAAACGTGCATGTGATAAATGTCTTAGAAGGGACCCTACCTAATTTCATGGGGGAGGGTGGGAAACCTTCATGACCTTTAGATACTAATTTCAAGCAAAAGCCACTAGTTAACTAATCACCTAAGGAGGTAGGGAGTAAAGAGAAAGAAGAAATAAAACAAAAAACACAATGAAGTAGAGAGTGATAGAAAGGATGGAAATCCCAGTTACAAAGTTGGAGATATAAGAAACACACCCAAGACCCATAAAGGATTCAAATGCCTATACACTAATGTTCAAAGTTAGGGAACAAACAGGGTGCAATTGAAGTATTAGTACATGAAGGAAGATATGATATTGTTGCTATTATTGAAACTTGGTGGGATGAAACACATGACTGGAATGTACTGATGGAAGAATATAAATTATTCAAAAGAAACCGAGCTAATAAAGAGGAGGTGGAGTTTGCATTATATATAAAAGATCACTACATCTCTACAGAAATACATAAAATAAAAGATGAAAATCTTCTAGAATCCATATGGGTCAATATGAAACGGAGAAAAAAATGACACTGCTAAGGTGTATACTACAGGCCACCCAACCAAACAGAAAAAATAGTTGAAGATTTTGCTAATCAATTAACAAATGTATGTAGGAAACATACCACAGTAAAAATGGGAGACTTCAACTACCCTGATATCAACCGGGACACAAAGTTTTCAGCAAGTGGAAGACCAAACAGATTCCTAACCAACTTAGCTGACAACTTTGTCATACAAAAAGTAGAGAAGGGTACTAGAGGAACAGCTGTACTGTATCTAATTCTTACTAATAGAGAAGAAACGATAGAGGAAGTTGAAGTTGCTGGAATCTTGGGCAAGAGTGACGACGTCATTAGGATGAAAATTCTAAAGAGGAAAACAAGAAGCATGGGAAACTATGAAAAATATGATCATGAAAGCTCACTTAAATATAAGCCAGCAGTGTGCGGCAGCAGCCAAAAAAGCTAATACAATCCTTGGTTGTATAAACAGAGGCATAGAATCAAAATCATGTGAAGTATTAGTACCATTTTATAAAGCTTTAGTAAGACCACACCTGGAACACTGCATCTACCTTTGGTCATCACATTACAAAAAAGATGTTGAGACTTTGAGAAAAGTGCAAGAGCAATTTTTTGGTTTCTAAGTCTTATTTATGAGTTTTTATAACCATCTTGAACATATTTTTAATGAATGTGAATTCCTCAGAAAGAAGATAGGCAGGAAGGCATCAATTTCACAGAGGAAATAAAGAACATACATTTTGTCTGATTATGCTGAAACAATCTAAGCAATTAGTATAAAAATGAGTACTATTTTTATTCCACAATAAAAAGGCAGATGGCTTCATCTACAGAATGCATTCAGTATAGCAGCATATATTTAATTTAATTCCTAAATTTTATTCACAACTGAAACAGAAAAATTGTTATGTATAGCTTCTATATTTGATGACTTTTAAAGAGTATTTTCTAAGACCAAGTGAACTGTGCCATTATCCTTATAGTCTAATGTTATTCTGCATTTAAACATTGCACAATGTATTTGCTTTATTGTTCAAATGTCCATCGCTATCATTCATTTCATAACTATATAACTGAATCTTTATTTTATTACTATATTTTCATTCCACAGTAATAAAAATGGAATGTATGTTGGAAATATTTCCCCCCCTAGGATATTTTTTAATTTTAGGGATTGCAATAATTTTTTCAAGTGTAGATGTTTTGCTTGAAAGATGGAAAACAGTTTATTTCTCATTTGATTCTTTTTAAAACCAGTGACTATTGATTTTTTTTTAAACTGACTGAATAGTATAGTGCCATATGCCATTTTTGGCATATGTAGGGCCAACTGTATATTGCATTATCTATTACTGCTCTATCAGAATTTCCTATGTTCTCTGTATTCAGAGTTAGTTGTTTCAACTTCTATATAAACATTTGCATTCTAAAGTTTTCTCCTTGGCTTAAGACAGATTAGGATGTCATGTTGTTTCAGAGATGCTGATGTCCTCCAATCAATGAAGATCAGAAAATATATTAACCAGTAAAATAGAAAAGCCAGGTCCCATGTACCTGTATGCTGCCAAAAATTGAAAGTAATTGAGAGGAATAGAGGAATTATGTGGGTAATTGTAAGTAAGGACTGCTTAAGTATATGTTCATTGCCTAGAATTATTTTGGTCTCTTGGTTTAGGCAAAGGGATACACTATAGATTACAGACAGATGTGCAAACCATTAACTAGAGATTACACAAGCACTCCCCAGTGTATTATATATGCCTATAATGTGCCACATTCTATGCCACTTTGTATAAATGCCCTTGATTTGGAAGAAGTCTTCTGTGAAAAACTAGTATCATTTGTGAAGAAACACAATAAGGTTTTAGAATATTTCCACTGTATCAGGGGTGGGTTCCAATTTTTTTACTACCGGTTCTGTGGGCATGGCTTGCTTGGTAGGCGTGGCTTGGTGGTCATGTGACTGGATGGGCATGTGACTGGGTGGGCATGGCCAACTCAATGTCACTCACGTCAAGGGGTGCCTCAACTGGCCCCTCCCCTCCCAGCCATTCCTTGTCACACCCAGCATCAACACCCTGGGGGGGGGAGCCCAGCAAGGGTCGCAGCCATGTGCCTGCCCTCCCCAACCCCCAGCTCGGTTAAAAGGCAAGCGGCTTCAAGAACCGCTTGCCCCCTGGAACGGTGCTGCCCAGCCGGCAAGCTTTGCAGGCACATGGCAAACATATTTCCATTGCTAAGCTAAGGTTTTCAAATCCAACATTTAATTTTTTTGAAACTGAAAGAGGGGAGAGAACATACCAACAAATGTACCAGGTTTGTGTCAGCTGAGCTTTCTTCTGTAAATGAAAATTCTTTGGGAGCAGAAATATACATATATAAAACCATGGAAGCTAGCTGATGAAAAGCTACTTAAATTTCTTGGCTGTAGCATCACAAATTATGAGCAGTTATAAAAACCAGTTTTGTTTTAAGCTGTGCTTTATCACAGTTATGAATAGTCAAACAAGAGAGAACTAGTATCCTGTTTCCTAAATATAAAGATCAAATCTATAGATCACTTTTCACTATCTTCTGCCTTGCTCAAAGCTGCATATTTTAAATATAAAACACCACTATGTGTGAGCATGAAAAAGAAGACTAACTTGCTTTTTTTAAATGAGTCCTGAAGAGTTCTCACTGCAAATGTAATAATGTCCAAATTAATGGATGAGTGAAAAAGTCCACTAGCTACCTGCATTGATATTTTGAAGAAAAAAATCACTGTGTTGCAGGAGAAGCATAGAAACAGATAACTCCTTTCATATATCAAAACAAAACAGAACATTTATGGAGTCCAAAAGCTCTTTTACATACTATATAACCACCTTTCCAAGTTTGCTATGAAACAACTGACAGCCAATTCAGTTCTCTGAGAAACAAATATATATTATATCCGTGTTTTCAAATACCTGTTGTGCTTTGCAGTTTAGTCATTTCTCTGGAGGCTGCTCTGGGTGGAGCTCCCTCCCAAGCCGATTTCCTTCCCTCCCAGGTAATTGCCCTTTTAATTAGTTTAGTCTTTTAACCCTTGCCTAAAGTCCTGCCTCTACTCCAGCCTAACCCACCCTCCCACCCCATCCCCAGCGAGACCGGCAGCTCCATCCTTTTCCCCCACTCGCCCCATTTATACACCCAGGGGGAGAGAACCTTCTCCCTCATTCCGGCAGAAGAGCTGGAATGAGGGAGGGGCGAGGGGGGAGGAAAACCTTTTCCCTTCAGACTCCAAGCTGTCTTTTGTGAAGGAGTTTTAGTCAAGCTTTTTCCCTTCCTCAATAATAGCCCTGCCTCCTCCTTTGCTTTGAAGAAATTGGGGGGAGGGGGGGAGAGAGAGAGAGAGAGAGGGAAAAAACACAGAGGGGAAAATACACGCACACACTCCCCGAAGAGAGAAAAGGCTGGCGTGGACTGAACAGACACACACAACCCCAGAGCAGAGCTGCAAACTTTGCAGGCACATTTTCATTTACAGAAGAGAACTCAGCTGACACGAACCTGGTACATTTGTTGCTCTGTTCTCTCCCCTCTTTCAGTTTCAAAAAATTTAAATGTTGGATTTGAAAACCTTAGCAATGGAAAGACGTCTGCCACGTGCCTGCAGAGCTTGCCGGCTGGGCGGCGCCCGCCCTTCCAGGGGGCAAGCAGCTCTTGAGGCCGCTTCCCTTTTAACCCAGCCGGGGTGGGGGAGGGCAGGCACATGGCTGTAACCCTTGCCGGGCTCAGCCACAACTTTGCTCCTGTGAGCGCCAAACAGGGGCTCCGCACATGCGCACTAAATACTTTTTCTGTATTTAGCTTTAAAAAAGCGCTCTGCACATGCGCAGAGCAGTTTAGCCCAGCTGATGGGTGCTTTTTAGTTTTTTCCTGCCTCAGCTGGGCTAAACAGCAAAAAAAAAAAAGGTAAGTGGGGCGGGTGGGTGAGCCCAGCTCCCAGACGCAGAGAACCAGTTCGGTGACGTCACACCGTCACCGCTACCGGCTCCCGCCAACCGAGCCGAACCGGGAGCAACCCACCACTGATCCTTATCCAATATTTTTGTGCCGATGGACAAGTCCACCACATGTGGTAATATGTTCCCTGTGTCTGTTTACATTTCCAAAATTCTGGTGATCTATTTGGGAATATTTTTGCTAGTCTTGCTGGAAGAAGGTGCCATCTATAAAACATTTTATATAAATTTTCTCTATATGCTGTCGCCATTGTCAATTTATAATTTTTTCCCCACAATTTTTCCCAGTTGTCTAATTCTATGGTATAACTGATGGTTTTTGCCCAAGTTATCATCATTTCTTTTACGGTTTCCTCTTCCATTTTAAACCTCAATAAATAATTATATATATATATTTATCATTTTTTTGTCTGTCCCCTGTAGTATTCTGTCCAATTCTTGAGACTCCTTATAAAACCCATAGTTTTCTGCATCTTTCTTATATCTCATCTGCATTTGCATATAGGGCCACCAGTCCATATTGATTCCCTGGTTTTTAATTTATTTATTTATTTATTTTAATTTTATTTTATTTCGATTTCTATGCTGCCCTTCTCCCAAAGGACTCGGGGCGGCTTACAATAAAATAGAAATATAAAAAACATATAGAACGTAGAGTACATACAGACTAAACAGACAACATCACAAACAGAACACTAACATTAAAATTTACAATTAAAAAGGGGCAATAATAATAAGTTAAAAACCATTTTAAATATAATTATAAAAGTTAAAATTGGTCACCCATAGCCTGATTGAAGAAAAAGCCAAGTTTTCAGGTCACGGCAGTCCGGAGTTCCACAGGTAGATCATTCTACAGGGTCAGTGCTCCCACATGGTTAGTCGCCACCATGTTCTTCGTGCATGTGCATTCCATTGCCTTGCAAGTGCAATGGGATGCGCATGCGCAAAGAACATGGCGGTGATGGCAGCAGCTTTTTCAATGACCTCTGGTACTTTTTGGTGGCCAGAGGCTTCTTTGCCAGCCACTTTACAACAGCGGCTGCTGGCTGGGGGCTGCCAAAAACTCCAGTCAGCTAGCCTTCCAGAATCTGGACCAGCCGCTGCGGAAGGGAAGCAGCTCGAAAAAAGAGGTGGTAGTGGGGGAGGAAGTGGGGCTAGGGCTGGGGCCACTAAAGGAGGGGAAATAGGGGCGACTGGCAAAGGGAGGGCATGGGTAGATAAGTGGAAATTCCCAAAATTTTCCTACCTTTTCCTGTGGGTGTGGCTAGGTTGGGGTCATGTGACTGAATGGGCATGGGCGTGAGTGATGTCAAGTTGGCCAGGCCCACTCAGTCACATGCCCCCCCACACCTAGCCATGCCCACCGAACCTGTAGCGAAAATTTTTGAAACCCACCATTGCAGGGAACGTCTTCTCAGTCTACCTTGAGTCCTGGTGACTTCACAGGCATATCCATGTTGCTTTCCTAGGAGCAATGCAGAAGTGGTTTGCCATTGCTATCTTACAAGTTGCTGCTTGTTTAAAATTTCCCAATTTACTCCATAGAACTCCTTGTGAACCTTCCATGCAAGTACTCATTGTTTCTTGCAGCCTCCCCAGAGTTGCCTGGAATTGGGCAGCCTCATAAATATGATTTTTCCCCTTAGAGTTTTCCTGGAACTGTAGGGCCTACTAACCCCCCACCCCCCCAATCAACCAAGTGTTGATTCATTGGTGGGGACAGGAATTGACTGACTAGCTTGTCACCTGAGTCTGACATTGTTGGCTGACAGAGTGACAGGCCCAAAGTCACCCAGCTGGCTTTCAAGCTTAAAGTGGGATTAGAACTCACAGTCCTCTGGTTTCTACCCTTGTGCCCTAACCACTAGACCAAGCTGGCTCTCAGATTTATAAATATGATTTATTTGTACTAAATAAGAAAATAAATACATATTGACTTTTATAACTCTCCCTCCAGATATCCATCTCTTTGTATAGATTTTAAAAGGACAAATTGAACATGATTAAGATGTTCAGTTTGAGAAGAAAAGCAGTAGTTAAATAATTTGTGCCACTACAAAAATATTAAAAATAAACTGAGCAGCAATGGTTTTGAGTAAATATATTCCATTACTTTAAAATGTATACACTATCCTTCCAAAATTATTTTTAATTCCAAATTATTGGGAACTATAGCAATAGCACTTGGCACTTAGACTTATATATTGCTTCATAGTGCTTTTACAGCCCTCTCTAAGCGGTTGACAGAGTTAGCATATTGCCCCATATTGGGTTCTCATTTTACCCACCTTGGAAGGATGGAAGGCTGAGTCAACCTTGAGCCGGTGAGATTCGATCTGCTGAACTGCAGC
>JANHFM010006326.1:0-10657 GCA_032468115.1 Grayia smithii
GGATATGAATGTTTCTTTTGCTGTTTTATTGTTTTAAATTGCTTTTAAATTTTGTATGGTGTAATTCCTTTATGTTTTTTATTGTGAGCCACCTGGAGTCCTCTGGGAGTTGGGCGGCATATAAATAAATAAATAAATAAATAAATAAATAAATAAATAAATAACAGTGGAACAGCTTGCCTCCAGAAATCTGGGGTGCTGCATCACTGGAGGTTTTTAAGAAGAGACTAGACAGTCACTTCCTGTGATGTTTAAGGATCCAATGAACAATCAGTCCATCCTTGCCAGAAAACCCCCTCCAGCAGTTAGGGCCTCCAGCCCAGACCCATCTCCAGGAATGTCCGTCTTTGCCCCTCTGATGCCTTCTTCCCAGTAACCTTCACTGTTCTTATGCTCCTTGCCAAAGGTGCTTTTTCAGAAGGCAATTGGACATTCTTAGTTTTTTCTTGAAAACATTTCACTTCTTTGGAACTTCTTAAGCCAAGTCTCTTCCGTCAAGATTAATGGATAACTTCATAAGGGCTTTTTGACAATCCCACACAGGCGTTTGGCTATTGTCTTCTTCTGGAATGTCCTTTCACTTCCTGGTGTAGCCTTCTCACCCAGGGATTTCCTGATGGGATCCAAATACTAACCATGCTTGTCCCAAAGGTGCTTTTCAAAAGGCAACTAGACTTTCTTGTTTTTTTTCTTGAAAACATTTTGCTTCTCATGCAAGAAGCTTCTTCAGAATCAGATTGAGAATCTGCAGAGACACTCCTTGCTGGAGCTGCCATAAATGTCTCATTCTTTGTATATTCAGTGGCTGCACCTTTGGGTGCTTTTCATGCACACTGACAATCATTTTACCCACAATTGTTGTCAAGCATCTGCCGTGCGTTTGCTGCCAAATGTCTGAGCAAATGCAATGAGCTTGGCATATGAAAATAAGTTCTACAAGCAAAAAGGTACCAAAGCAGTAAAAATAGACACAGAGGAGGGTATTTGCTCTGGGAAAAAGAATAAAAATGGCCCTCCCCCAAAGGGTGAGGGGTGGTGAAGCTGGAACAGGAAGGCACATTGTGCAGATGGGATCAAGCTGCACCTCTAGGTAATAGTTTAAGGAATCTTCATTCCCACAAATGCAATCCTGCAGGGAATCTTCCAAAGGAGGTTGGAAAATGCAAAGTGGGCACTCTCCCCAGGACAGGTATGTGTGTGTGTGTGTGGTAGGTACCAAAAAGCACGTTATGAATGAGATTATGCCCTGTGGACAAGGGTCCCTGAAGCCACAGCTCCTACCCTGTGATATTGTTTCCTCCGTAAGGATTCCCGGACTGTGTTTTAATTCCTTACCAGATTAAATATCCAGGAAATTCTGATCTCTTCTACTGCTGACAGCTGTGACTGTCAGATCCTGTTTTTTTTTTTCAACATGGCTACATTCAGCTATGCTGTATGTAAAATTAGGCAGACTTTGGCCTGATGATCTCACCATTAACTATAATAAACTATTATGTCTTGTTCTGTTCTATTTCATTTTAATGTTTTAATTTTTACTGAGATCTGTGACAGTAATAAAAGATGATGATGATGATTCAGTTAATATTCAATTTGATTCACAGCCTGGGACTAGTAAAAACTTAACAGTTCAAGTCCCAACTAAAGACCCAAGAGCTGATACGGTAACGTCTGTGTATATAGGCAGTTCCAAGTAGGCAGTTCTTCTAGTGAAGAGAAGAACCAGGGGAGACATGATAGCTGTCTTCCAATATTTGAAGGGCTGCCACAGAGAAGAGGGGGTCAAGCTATTTTCCAAGGCACCTGAAGGCCAGAAAAGGAACAATAGAGGGAAACTGATCAAGGAGAGATTCAACCTGGAAATAAGGAGAAATTTTCTGACAGTGAGAACCATCAACCAATGGAACAGAATTTGTCTTCAGAAGTTCTGGGAGCTTCATCACTGGAAGCTTTCAAGAAGAGACTGGACTGCCATCTGTCAGAAATGGCATAGGGTCTCCTGCTTGGGCAGGGGGGTTGGACTATATGACCTCCGAGGTTCCTTCCCCTCTGTTAATCTGTAATCTCTAATTAATGGCAGCTTTCCCCATCCCCCACATGCAATGATTTTTAGGGTTTCCAAGCATTCCAAAATTTTGCCTTTCTTCCTGCTAAGAGAACTCTTTCAAACAATTTCTGTTAGATTGGCGCAGGTAGAAAGGAGACACGACAGCAAGGTCCGTTTCAGCACTTTATTAAAGCTGCTTCAGAAAAAGAACAAGTGGCTGGTGGCCAGGGCTCTGCTTATAGAGAGCTCTGGCTGCCGAGCTGCCCAATGACAGTGATTCAATTTTCCCACTGGCTGATTAGCCAATCAGCATGCAAATGTGTACCATATATGGACATAACACCCCTCCCCTCTCAGTTCAGAGTATAGTCCAATCAGGTAAGTCAGTTGTCTACGTAATCACGCAGATAGGCAGGGCACTGTACAGTTCTACTGGACCTGCGCAGTTCAGTTGCAGCCTCGGCGTTGACCTGGATGGGTGGAACTTCTGTTCCTCGAGGTTCCTGTCCTGGAACCTCCTGGAACTCTGCCATTGATGGTGCGGGGCCCAGCCTAGCATATCTGGCAAAACTCTGTGGATTTACTTGCGGTTGTGGAAGAGAGTCTTTTTGGACCTGTTAATGTGGATTATGCCGTGGGACTTGCATTCCGGCTTCAGCTGCTGCTGGTGACGGTTCTCTCCGTGGCGGTCTGCAGATGAAAGGTAGGCTTGCAAAAACCTCTTCCCGGCTTGAGTCTTGGTTTTCTCTGTGGGTAGGTGGCAGGACCGGTTTGCGGTTTTCCGGGCGGTTCGTTTCTGTTGTTGTTTCTGGTACCTCAACCTCGTCTGCTTGTCGTTGGTCTACCTCGCCAGTCTGTTGTTGGTCTTCCCTCCACCTTTTCCGGAGCTGGTCAATGTGTCGCCTTCACATCTGGCCATCGTCCAGCTCTATCCTGTAAGACTTGGGGCCGGTGACATTTTCTACTCTCCCCCTCACCCACTTTGGGAATCCCTGGCAGTTCAGCGTGAACACCGTGTGTCCTATTTTAAATGTCCTGGGTGGGTGCGATGAGTCCAAAGGTGTCTCTGGGTTGTATTGGGGATGTAGCCAATCTAGGGTTGATCTGAGCTTCCTCCCCATGAGTAGTTCGGCCAGACTCCGGTGGGCTGTGGCGTGTGGAGTGATGTGCTGTGCCAGGAGGAAGGTATCTATCTTCTCTTGCCAGTTGCCAGTGCCCATCTTTGAGAGAATTTCTTTGGTGAATCTCACCATCCGTTCAGCCTGACCATTCCCAGCCGAGCTATAGGGGGCAATTAATGCGTGTCGGATCCCCTTCCCTGCCAGGAACAATTCCATGGCCTTGGATGTGAGTTGTGGGCCGTTGTCCGAAACTAGGATGTCTGGCAATCCATGTGTGGCAAAGAGTCTTTGTAGGGCTTTGATGGTTGTCTCCATGGTTGTCTGGGTCATGGGTACCACCTCCAGCCATTTGGAGTATGCATCGACCACTATCAGGAAAGACTTCCCTCCTGATGGTCCCGCAAAGTCTATATGGATCCTTTCCCAGAGGCTGCTGGGGACTTCCCACTCTCTTGGTTGTGAATGGGGGGGGGGAATTGGTCGTGTCTCTTGGCATGGAGTGCATCTGGCAACCCATTCTATAATGTCCTGGTCCAGTCTGGGCCACCAGACGTAGCTCCTTGCTAGGTCCTTCATATGGACGATGCCTGGGTGTCCGGTATGGATGGTTTCTAGCGTTGCCTTTTGAAGGTTTTTTTTGGTATAATGACCTGTTCTCCCCACAGCAGGTATCCTTTTATCATGGATAGTTCTACTTGCTTTCTGCTGTATGGGCTGAACTATTCGTCCACCTTTCCTTGCAGCCACCCCCTCAACACCCAGTTCATGACCTGTTTGAGCATCTTGTCCCTTCTCCTGTGGTCTCAATGTCATTCAATGTCACTGGGCACAGTGTTCCTGCATCAATTTGGAACAGGCTGTGCGTCATGGCTGGGTCTTGTATGAGTTCGTCCAAGGAGCATCTGTTCAGGGCGTCTGCGTTGCAGATGTTTTTCCCGGGCCGGTGGATAAGTTCGTAGTTATATCCTGCGAGGAAGATGGACCAGCGTGTCCAGCGGGGTGACATGTATGATGGTGTCTGTCTGTCCCCTGCTAGCAGTCCTAATAGGGGTTTGTGGTCCGTGATGAGTTGAAATTTTCTGCTGTACAGGTATTTGTGGAATCTTTTGATTCCTGCTATGGCAGCCAAGGCTTCTTTGTTGATTTGGCTGTGGTTCCATTCTGCAGCTGACAAAGTCTTTGAGTAATAGGCAATGGGTGCCTCTGAACCGTTGGGAAGATGGTGGCTTAAGACTGCACCGACTCCATACAGTGATGCGTCACAGGTGAGGAGTATGGGTGATATTGATATTGTGATATTGGGTGAGGATGCTGTCAGATGAAAGTAGGTTTTTAACTGTTCTGAAAGCGTTGTCCTCCTTCTGTCCCCATGTCCAAGATGTCACCTTCCCCAATAGCCAGTGTAGTAGTTCAGCACTCGTGGCCTTCTGCTTAAGGAAAATGCTATAAAAATTTAGCAGTCCAAGGAAAGCCTGGAGTTCTGCTTTATTTTTAGGGACAGGGGCCTCCTTGATGACTCTAATCTTATTTTTGGTAGGGTGGATTCGGGTTCTGTCAATTAAGTATCCTAAGAATTTGACCTGCCTGACACCGATGGTGCACTTCTCTCGCTTCACTCTCAGGCCTTGCTTTTGGAATTGGCTCAATGTGCGCCTCAATCTTTCCAAAAGTTGGTCCCTTGAGTTTGCCGAGATGAGGACATCATCAAAATATAAGAGACATTGTAAGAGACATTCTATCATGGACTGAAAAATGCCAGGGGCAGCGCTGACTCCAAATTGGAGTTGGTTACGCTTAAAAGCTCCCGTGTGTTACAATTGTTTGTGTCTCCACCGTTTCCTTATCTACTGGCAGTTGCTGGTACGCTTCTGCCAGGTCCAATTTGGCAAATACGTTGCCACTGCCGAGCGAGTGCAACAAGTGTTGCACTACGGGGACCGGATCTGTGCTTTGCTGAAGTGCCTTATTAATTGTGCACTTATAGTCAGCGCACATGTACAGGTCCATCGGGCTTCATGGGTGTGACAATTAGTTTCTCCCAAGTGGCGTGGTCTATGGGTTCTAAGATGCCTTGAGCTATCAGTTTATCTAACTGCTTATTGGCTTTAGGTTGGAGAGCAAATGGAACCTGGTGGGGCTTAAGTCTAATTGGGGTCACCGTCTTGTCTAAATTAAATGAAATGGGTTTTCCCCTGAATTTACCTGATGAGCATCGAAGACGTCCTTGAACTCCTCGATGATTCTTTCCAGGCCATCCATCTGGATTTGGTTGATTCCTTGGATGCTCAAGCCTAGAGGCTGGAACCACTCCATGCCTAGCAGGGTTGGGCGTTCACTAGAGACAATGGTGATGGGCAGGTGACCGTCAAATTTCTTGAAGCAGATGTGTAGTTCTGTTTTACCAAGGACTTGGATGTTGTGTCCTTGGTAATTGTTCAAGCGTATTTGCAGTGGCTTGAGATGGTGCTTCCTGGTCTTTGGTTGTAGGTGCTTGAGTTCATCCCAGGACATGATGGAGAAGTAGGATCCTGAGTTGACTTCCATCAAATATGGCATCCCAGCCACGTGCATGGTCATGTGGAACTTGTTGCCATTATGGGCATCAGAATGCCCAACTGCTGTTCTATGGATCCCTCTTTGTGGCGTGTGCCTTTCTTCCTCACGTCTGGGCTTGTAGCTGGACTGTCTAGATGATCCTTGGGTGTCTCTAGTCTGGTAGCGAGGTGGTGCTGGTGTAGAGTCTGCAGCTCTGCACACCTCTACGATATGCCCTTTCCTTTGCCATCACCTGCAAATGGCGTCTCAGAAACGGCATCTGGAGCGTGCATGGGGCCCCATGAAGCTGGCACAGCAGTTTTCAGTGTTGTTTTCTCCTCAACTCCCGTATCTTTCATTTCTGAAGACTTTATGGACTGATGAGTCATCCTCCGCCTCTGAACTGGTCTGGGAGTCTTCGGATTGGGTTTGTGGCTCACATTGCGTTCTGTGAACGGTTTTGAGGTGCCTCATGTTGCCTGCAGCTTTGTCTGAAGTTTCAGCCACCTTAGCTTCTTCGAAGACTTCTTTGAAGGTGAGCTTCTGCTGGCTCAAGAACTTCTTTTGGAGTATGCTCTCTCATCCCAAACACGATCCTGTCTCTTATCATGTTTTCTGCATTATTGAATTCACACGTTGTGGCTATTTTTCTGAGTGCTGCCACGAACGTCTTGATTGTTTCCTCCTCTTGCTGGCAACGTTGGTGGAACTCGTACTGCTTGCTATGGGGTGCTGGATGGAGTGTAGTGTTCCTGGAGAGTTGCTTGTAGGTCACTCCAGGAAATTGTTTCTATGTCGGTGGGTGATACAAGGGTCATCGCCATATCTAGGACTTCTGGTCCTCAGTGTGTGAGGAACAGGGCCCGTTTCCTTTTCTCAGTGATGTCCTTGTATCCATTCCCTTCCAAGAACTGGCGAAACTGAACCATGTACATGTTCCATTTTTCCTTTTCAGGGTTAAATGCTGCGATTGATCCATAGTTCGATACTTGGTTTGATGCCATCGTTTCTTGGGGCTGGCTCGTTCAATGAATGCAGATGTTGAATCTGGTCTTCAAAATGGCGATATGTGCCACGAGGTGATTTCACTGTGGTTCGAGGTTACCTTCGTTTCCAGTGTTAGATTGGCGCAGGTAGAAAGGAGATGCAACAGCGAGATCCTTTTCAGCACTTTATTAAAGCTGATTCAAAAAAGAACAAGCGGCTGGCGGCCGGGGCTCTGCTTATATAGAGCTCCGGCAGCCGAGCCGCCCAATGACAGTGATTCAATTTTCCCGCTGGCTGATTAGCCAATCAGCGGCGGGCATGCAAATGTGTACTATATATGGACATAACAATTTCCATCACAGGAAGCTTTCCACAAAAGATTGGACAACCATTTGACCAGGATGGTATAAGCTCTCCTGCCTTGAGCAAATTTTCCAGTGAAGGTGAGAACATTTTGTGAAATTATCACATTAATCCTGCATTAATTGAGGAGCTCAATTGCTCCTCCATTGGAACAGGCCTGCTGGCATAGCAGAACAGCTTAGCAGGCCATTCAGTCCAAGGATATGGTAGCCCAGAGCAAGACAAGGGTGGCATTTTATTTATTCATTTATTAAGTTCTACAGGTAGTCCTTGACTTACAACATTTCATTTAGTAACTGTTTGAAGTTACGTCACTGGAAAAAAGTAACATGACTTTTTTAAAAAAACTTACAACTGCTGCAGTATTCCCATGGTCATGTGATCAAAATTCAAACTCTTGGCAACTGACTCATAGTTATGACGGTTGCTGCATCCCAGGGGTTACATGATCTCCTTTTGCAACCTTCTAACAAGCAGAATCAACGGGGAAGCCAGGTTCACTTAACAACCATGTTACTCACTTAACAACTGCAGTGATTCACTGAACAACTGTGGGAAGAAAGGTTGTGAAATGGGACAAAACTCACTTAACAACTGTCATGCAGAAATTTTGGGTTCAATTGTGGTCATAAGTTGAGGACTAACTGTATTTCCCGTGACTCCCAACAATTCTGGGCAGGTTACAATTTGAGTTTCCTAACCAGGATCTCTTTTCCAAAGCACCTGAGTGTCAGCCTTGGAAGCATTATTAGTGAGGTTCCAAGCTGCCAATTCTACACTGTGGGAAAGGGAGGGAGGGGGGAGGTGATAGTCATAATAAGGTTATGTAATGAGAGGAAGGTCTCATCGCCTCAACATCTGGAGGAGGAGGGTGCAACGATGGAAGAGTCGTGATTGGGGCTCATGACCGGTGGAAGAGGGAGGAGAGAGTGAGATGGTGGGGAGAAATCCTGAAGACTTTCAATTTCGGGATTTCCTGGGATGTGCCAGTTACCTGTTTGAATAAAACGGACTTTGAACCATGATTAGTGAGGAGTTTTCATTCAACGAAGGCTTACTGGAACCCTGACACTGAGATACTATAATAGCAGTAGTTCAGTATTTGAGGGGCTGCCACAAAGAAGAGGGGGTCAAATTATTCTCCAAAGCATCAGAGAAACAACGGTTGGAAACTAACCAAAGAGAGAAGCAACCGGGAATTAAGGAGAAACTTCCTAACAGGGAGGACAATTAACCAGTGGAACAGCTTGCCTCCAGAAATCCCGGGTGCTCCATCATTGAGGTTTTAAGAAGAGACTGGACAGCCACTTGTCTGAGATTGCATAGGTTCTCCTGCTTGAGCAAGGGGTTGGATTAAAAGACCTCCAAGGCCCCTTCCAGCTCATTCATCCTATTCTACTCTAAGGTTCTTGATCAGGCTTTGGTGCCTTCTCCCAAAGCAAAGCAGCTTTGTCAGCCCCTCCCCACCTTACCAGACAGGCCAAGAGGGTCTCCTTCTGCCTCATGGCCACAGTCGTTTCGGGAAATGTGCATGGGGTCCCCTACTGTGAAGAGCCCTGTCAGCAGAGCCTCACCCTGGCACCACAAGGTGGTTTCTTCCAGCTGGCTCACAAAGACACAGCAGCCCGTTGTTTCCCATCAGGCGATGGCGCAAATACAGAAATGTGCTTTGCATTTTGGAGGATTAGGCTGGGGCAGAGAGAGGATGGGCTTTAGCCCCTGTGTTTTGCTTACCAAAGCAATGTTGAGGTTTTATTACTTTAATTCTTCTCTCTGAAACACATTTTCTGGAGCAGATGGGCTTCCTCGCAACCCCCAACCCCACCACGAAGATGCTCCTGCCCTCAAGATGCCCCTCGCCTTGGTCTTCTTCCCAGCCCACAGGGGAGGCAAGGGGGTCTCTCACTGTTCAGTTCCAAAAGAGGAGGTGTTTCCCTTTCTCTTCATCTGAATATGACCCAACCTGCTTCTTTGGCCATTAGAAGAGGTGGGTAATTTGTCTGCTTTGGCCACGCCCTCCTCTTTGGCCCTAGGGGACCACCCTGGCCAGGAGAGGCCAGACCATGCTTGGCCTTTTCCAAGTCTTCTGTGCCCCCATTGGTGCCCTTCTGAAAACACCTGAGCTGCAGCCCCTCACAGCAGGTCAAGGGGGAGCCGGCCTGTTGTCCTTCACCCTGCCTCCCTTCTGTGTCTGGGCTACTCTGGGACCCAGGTTGAATTAGGCCTAGACCCAGGTTCAGATATCGCATCAACCAGGAGACTCTTTGCTCTTCCATCCCATATCCGCCTTTGCACCTGTGGGCAGTCGGCTGGACCACCAGTGGGCTGATTCCTTCTAAAGGGCCAAACCTATGCGCAGATGCAGCCTTCTATGGCAAGAGGTAGGTCCCAAGGGCGGAGCCTCTCCTTGCCAAAGGGAGCTAAACCTTCCATTTGAGGCACCCCAAAGCCACCCCAGCACAAGATGGAGAGGAGGAGAAATTCCTGCCAGGTCAGGTGGCCCTTGCTGGGAGGGGAAATGGAGAACCTGGCCGGCCTTTCCTTGCCTTCTGCTGTGTGGGAATTGCAAGGACTGGTGTGGCTGCAGAGGCATAGCTGCGCTTGGCCATTGGAGCAGAAAGGTGCATTTGCAGATTTGAACTCAGGTCATGCAATACTCTTTTACTGATATAACACTTGGGGAGGATTGTGAGACACCCAGGGAAACACATGGCCATGAACTCAGCTGATGGGCTGGCACGAAATTATATTTCGGGAAGTCTTTCGGTAATACTTTAATCCAAAATGAATCCACAGGTTGGATTACCAAACAAAAGCTGTTCTTCACGTTATCACTGGAGGAGAACCGAACACGGAAGCCAGAAAATTACTGATACATTTTTCAGCCCTCTCTATATTTTTAGTTTTTAACAATTCCAGATAAAAAAATGAAATGTGCTGAACAAATGATTTGAAAACCCACATTACAATACATTTATCTGAGGAGGTTAATTTGCAATGTTAAACTTGTCAAAGCTTTCATGATTCCCATTTCGCTCTCTTCATTTGCTTAAAATTGAGATTATGCATGGTTTCACAATTCAAGCCTTTTTTTTAGACCTTGCATGACATCGTCAAGGCTTCTTTCTGAAAAAAGCAGGGTTTTCAACATTGATTGAAGCCCTGAACCCATGTGCTGCATTTCCAGAAACCATAAACACCCTGCTGGTGGCTGCATGGGGGTCCCTTTGCTTTCAGATGGGGGCTGGCACCCATGCAAATGGCAGAATTAATGATTTGTCATGAAGGGTGGTTTATTTCTGGCCCATTATAAATTCAAACAGCAGCATTAAAAAACGAGGCTTAATTTTGCTGAAAATCACACAGATGGGCTCAGCATTCCATGGGAAAGGACTTGGACTGTTTATTTTTCCCATAGTGTAGTTTGTACAAACTCCATTAGGAGCTTATAATGATGCTTCTCTCTTGCTTTGACCTTTTTCATTTAAGCAAGACTGGCTGATGGATGCTCTGATCTCTGGCCCTCCCCTCCCTCCCCTCCCCAGATCCAATGACCTTAATGGCCTGCAATCAGCCCTGCAATACCAGCTCCTCTCCCCCTCCC
>JANHFM010006327.1:44717-56200 GCA_032468115.1 Grayia smithii
CAAACTCTTTATTTTAACTGGAAAAGTTGGGGGTCGTCTTATACGCCCAGTCGTCTTATATGCTGGAATATACGGTAATATGACTGTGACAATGTATTCATTGCTTTTTGGTGTAAATCTCAGCCCTTCAAGCAATGCATACTTTTACTGTGGAACTATATGCAGAATTATAATAAAAAAGCATTCATAAATCTTTCTAAGACCTGATTAGGCTTCTCCTTCCTTTTTTCACAGCATCCATTAAAAACTCTTGTATATTACAGTGGTTTGAGGCTATTCTTACAGTCCTGCTCTTATTTAATAAGATTAATGACAGAAAATTAGTCAAGACAAGTGTTTGCCTGTTTGGTTTATCCTTCTGGGGTTAAATTAGAGGAGGAAAATGTTCCTCTGTCATGTTATTTAATTAGTAATAGGCAGAAAGAATTTTTTCAAAAATGTTTTACTTGTATATTGAAATTATTTGTAGCTCAAAGGCCTTCTTGTCACTGCAAAGAACTAAATTAGAATTTGTCTGACTTATCTTTCACAATTTTCTTTGGCATTAGCAGTGTTAAAATATTCAATTATATTTCAGAAACTAAAGGTCTAACTCTTAGAACTGTTTATCTGTCACTTGCCAAAGTATTTTTTTTCAGACTAATACAATGAAACAGTCATCTGACTAAGAAGATAGACTGCTAAGTTGAGAAAGTACTTTACAAATCAATAACATGAAGTTAATGTCTTTATTTTACTTTATTCTTTATTTAAAAGCATAATTATTATGCTATCAAGATTTTAAAGTTAATATGACATGCCTTTTATAAAAAAAAGTTAAAATGACATGCAATTTATAGGTAATCCTTATTTAGTGACTGCTTCATTTAGCAACCATTCACAGTTACAAAGGTGATGACAAAATAACTTTGTGACCAATCCTCACATTTATGACCTTAGCAAATCTGTAAAGTCAAAGAAAGCTGAAGTAAGGTCAAAAGAATAGTTATGGTTTCACTTAGTGACTGCTTTGCTTAACAAATAGGTTGATGGGTTCTTATTATGGGATTATGAATGGTCGACGTTTGGTATAGTCACTAAATGAGGAATACCTGTATTCAAAACTGGTTTTCACTTCCCAAAGCAGTAAATAGGTGGATGGATAGAATGTTATTAATCTGTAACTATGTGATTAGCTTTATGCAAATAAATTGCTTATTTCTAGATCAGGATAAGAGAGATGGAACAAGGAAACAAATCTTTGTTCACATCTTCACTGTTCTATTTTTGTGTAAACACAAAAATACTTAATATTAGTGTTACCATCCCAAGATGCCTCCCATGAGCACTACTTTATTGGATTTTAGCCTATATAAAAATGTTTACATTCCACCAATATACGAAGAGTCAGTCATTCTAGTTACAGGTAGTCATCAACTTGTAACCATTTGCTTAGTTACTGTTCAAAGTTACAACAGCACTGAAAAAAATGACTTATAACATTCACCCTTCCAACCGTTGCAGCATGTGTTGAAAATTTGGGCACTTCACAATTGGTATGTATTTATGATGATTGCAATGTCCTGGGGTCATGTAATCACGTTGGCAACCTTTCCAGCTATCGTCCGACAAGGAAAGTTAATGGGGGAAGCCAGATTCACTTAACAACCATATTACTAAAAACTCCAAGTGATTTGTTTAACAACCATGGTAAAAAAAGGTTGTAAAATTGACAAAGGTTGTTAAGTGACTCACTTAACAACTGCCTTGTTTAAAATGAAAATTTGGATCTCAATTGTGGTTATAAGTTGAGGGCTACCTGTCTCTGCATCCGGTTTCCACAATGATCATAAGAAAACTGGATGCAGCAGGAAGACATCTGTATTGTAACATGCTTACAATTACCTCTTACAAATAAGCTACTTTAACTCCCCAACCTCAAATATATTTCACGTACGGACATGCATTTATATGTTCTTTTTTCTATACTTAGAGAGTTAATTAATTTGGCTCACTTTTATTTTTAATTGAATCCTATATCCAATCCATCTCTGTCTTACATCAATTTGGACAGTTTATTGTTAACTGAAAGAAATTTTCATTTCAGGTGCTAGGTATTAAAAACAAATTAGTTAATGGTGAAAGAAATTAGCAATGTAAGTTTTTCTAATCATGCTAAATTAGGAACAGTTGAACTAAATTCCAATAGTAAGCAAAAGTATAACCTGTGCTTTCTATGTTTTTCAAAACATAGATTAGTGTACAATAATGAACATAAGATAATGGCTTATTTGTTTTCCTTTCCCTAATCTCTTCCTCAGTTAGAAACCTTCTTGTTATGTTTATAATGAGAAATAATAGTAGTCATTAAATATGGGTGACTTAAAACAACTGCATTTAGTGATCTTGGTTTGTCTGAATAAAGCAAAACTTACACAAGCTACCATTTTACCTAGAGGTGGCAAGCTGAAAATGGAAACAAAAGTTTTAAAATTTTGGCCATGACAGTAACAGAAAAGGAAGAAGGAAGAAAATATGATATTGTGGTTCAGGCAATTGTATTAAATGTATCAGTGATTTTTAGAGTCCCATATTAGTATAATGGGAAAAAATGTGCAAAAGTGCGCGAAGACGGAGCTAAGCTCGGTCTTCGTGCTCAAATTCCAATGCAGAGCTGTCGTTGGTGATAAGGGGTGCATTGTTGGTGGCAAGAGTGCCTAAAAAGCCCCCAAAAGTCAAGCTGCTCGCGGAAAAGCTGCTTGCGGCTGCGTGGCTCGCAAAGAAAGCCAACCGAGGCTTTTCCTGTAGCCAGTAGACCAGGACGTCTGAAAAAACTTAAATACGGTCTATAGCAATTTTGATAGCTAGGACCAGGACGCCTGAAAAAACTAAAAAAAGAAAAAAATTAAGCCAAAAAACTGTTAAGGAGAAAGTGGTATAGAAATGAGCTGCGAGCAGCCAAATCTGCCAGATGTTTCTCTCAGGCCGACTGAGACGAAACTGAGCCTGAGAGGAACAAGCAAGGGGCGTGGCCAAAAAACTTTGACTCAGTCACCAGGCAGATCCAACTGTTGCAAACCCATATCTGGCCGATGCCACCACCTTACAGGAGAATATGATATTGTGGTTCAGGCAATTGTATTAAATGTATCAGTGATTTTTAGAGTCCCATATTAGTATCATGGGAAAAAGTGTTCCTCTTCCTTCTTTTTTCTAATTGAGTTTGACTTGCTTATGCATGGACACCAGAAAAGACACAGAAGCAAGAAAATGTTAAGTATAATAAACCAAAATATAAACCACAGAAAGTATTTACAAAGTGAACCTAATTTTATTATCTGACTTAAAGAAATATTTCACTTTTGCAATAAAACCACTATATGTAGAATATGCAGTATAAATTATGCTTTATGCCTCAAATTTTTTATGGTTAAATAGGGTGGCAATTACTTGGGGGATGGGTGGAGAGAGTGAGATTAGTTGACATTACTGTGGACATTGAAAATTCAAGTATACTGAATGGTACTGTTCACTATTCTGGGTGGTTACCATGGGAAAAATTGGATTTGGGGAACTGAGGAATACTAGAGAAGAAGTGAAAAATAATACGCATATATAAACAATAATTTTACTTTCGTAATTAATTTACTGTGATATAGTACAATCCCAAAGCAATTATATAGATACTATATAAGGGTATGAAGTAGTAAATTAACCTAATCATACTCTTCCATACTTTATTACTGTCTCTAATTTATAAATTCACTGATAACTTTTTATTATTATTGAGTACCAAATTTTACCAGGAATGACTATCAGAAGCATACTAGATAGCTGCCTCGAAACTGTCACTCTCTTCTTATATTCCAAATCTAGACCTGAATAATTTCACCACATTAGTTACTTTGGGAATCTTTTTATACAAAAGTAGAATACAAATTCAAACAATGTTAATAAATGTGAAATATTCTGTAGAGCTTGTTTTGCCTTCTTGCTTCTCTTTGGAAGTTCAAAGCATCTGCATTTAAAGAACAGAACCTGCTCTCTAGCTATATTCCTTTTTTAGTGCATCTGTCAGAGTTTTAGCTATGTCTAAAAAAGCCTGGCAGAAGCTGTCATTTGGATTAGTCTAGATTAGCATGAAATTTCTTACTGACAACATTGACACACATTTCAAACTTTCAGAAAGGGATCATTTTAAAACCAAATAAACACTAAATGTAATTTCATAGTAGTCCATTAGTATATGGCATATACATGTTTTAGGCATAATTTTCATTTCTTAGTAAAGAAATGCTATATCTTCAAACTAGAGAGACATTTATGATATTCAAATTTCATAAATATCAGATGGAGAAAACATGTATCTAAAAATGCCATAAAATTACAATCAAATAAATGGACATGAATGATTGATCATCATTCAAAATCATTGTCATTTCATGCCTTTACTTACACAATCGTTTTACCAATGTTCTGAAATGCCTTCTCCACAAATTCTCGGACACTGTGGACCTCACCAGTAGCTATTACAAAATCCTCTGGTTCATCCATCTGCAACATTAGCCACATTGCCTGTGGAAAGGAAAGTAAATTCTGATTAATCACCAGGATAGAAATCAGGAATCTGTGAATTCTAGTCTGGCCTTACCTATGAAAAACTGCCTGGGTGACTTATTCTCACTTATTCTCTCTCAGCTCAACTCACCTTGCAGAGTTGTTTTTGTGCGGGAAATAGGAGGAAAGAAGGGTATTAGGTATATTTGCCACTTGAGTTATTATAAGAGAAAAAAAAATCAAACAGGATATAAATAAAATAAAATAAAATAATTTTCTTAATCTTCTTTGGCACTTTATATTGTAAAACAGCCACATTTGATTCTAATGGACAGGTTCAGGTTCTTTTCTTGGCAACATGGAAGTGGCTTCTAGGATTTTTCCCCTTTACTTCTCAGCTTAGAATCTTACCTGCTTACTTATATTATTCCATTTTGGAATAAGCAATGATATACAAAGCAGAAAAAAAGAAGTAAACAATAGTAAGCAAAGAAATTAAGATATATTATTGTTGTTTTTAACCATTTAGTCATGTCTTGACACTTGGTGACTTTATAGGCAAGTGCTCTCCATGCTACCCTATCAAGCACAGCTTCTTTCAACTATTGTATGTTCAATTTTGATTCAGATTTGATGTTATCGAGCCAGCGCATTCTTTGCTTGCCCTTCTTCTTTGTCCACTAACCATTCCTAGAATTATTGCCTTCTCCAATGAATTTGTAAGCATAACATGGCCAAATTAAATCAGACATAGTCTTATTTATTTATTAAGGTATATGGATTTCCATTTTTAGATTCCCTACCCAACAATCTGGAATCTAGATTCTCTTAGTTTTACAGACATACAACACACCCATTCTTACATTTCATTTGGTAATTCATGCTCTTTTAACCTTATTCTTTCTGCATTCTATATGCAGTAATTACTGCATATAATTATAATTATTATAAAGGCCCATTATGGATTTAGCTTAATGTGGCTTTCATTTATAGAGGTGGTTAGATTAGTTTACCAATAGTTTTTCCTATGTTTTTTTTTATCCAAAAGGTGCTTTTCTAAAAGGCAACTGGACTTTCCCATGGTTTTATTTCCCATGAAAATGTTTCACTTCTCATTCAAAAAGCTTCTTCGGTTCTGATTCTTGGATGAGAAATGAAATATTTTCAAGGAAATTAAAAAAAAACAAAAACAGGAAAGGCCAGTTGCCTTTTATAAAAGCACCTTTGGGTCAACCATGACCTGGATGATCGAGAATCTCCATAGACACTGTTTGTTTCCATAAATCAACTATAATTCATGAGTTTTGGGACAACAGATAAATTTCATAAATGAACAAATCATAATATTCTTGCTAAAGTAAGATCACTTTTGGCATAATATGTCTAATATGTCCCAAACTCAAAACCCAATTTTACTCAAGATTTCTTGTGCCATTCTAAGCAAGTTAGAATCTTTAGCTTGCATCTCACCAATGGAGAGGTCCATGTAATGTACTGATATGCAGTCTGTATTTGCAAATATTATTTAGTTTATATTAGAGGAAGAAATAACTGATTTTTATTTTTTTTTCACAAACTATAAGTCTCACTGCATTATAAGAACACTTATCTGTATTATATATTTAATCTATCCCAAATTTACCACCAAGTCATGTAAAGATAAAAGTGGGGTGCTGCTTTTAACCTTTCTGGAAAACCAAAAGTTTATCCATAAGTGTATTCAACTGTTATCAGAAATAACTGTTTGCTTATTTTCTACCAACAGTGCTAGTTGCCCTTGTAATCTGGCATGTAACAAAGTAGACAAACTGTGAGCGGAACATATGGTAATGTTCCAGGGACAAATATACCATTTGTTATGGACAAATGGATCATCAGAGTGGTGCCTTCTAAGTGTAGTGAAAATCAAAACAGCTTGATGTGGCTTTTTCTGCTAAACAACAAAAATTCTTCATTCTATTTTTTGTTCTTCCAATGGCATTTCCCTTTGCATACTTTTTACATACAGTTGGTATGCAGCTTAGGGACACTAATGGATCACTTTGACATTCACTTTGCCCAAATAGTGTGGAATTTCTTTCATCAGTTATGATGTATAATTATCCATTTCAATTACCAAGAATAAAAGTCGTCGTTATAGTAATATATATGGTAGATAGATGATAGTATTACTACATTCTGTGCTGTTTGATGTACTGTGTGAAATGCTGGTCTATGAACAAAAATAAATACATGAAAATGTAAATCTGTGATATGTAGATTAGATGACTTAAAACTTTCATTTTACACATCTTAAATGCTGCCGAGAGGTGATTGCTGCTGTTTCATCTCATGCAATGTTTGGATCTTTGTGTTTTCATTGATGTCACATTGCTTTCATGCTCAATAGGCTCTTTTCTTGGATAGTATCCTATGTGAATACCATGAAAGCTGCTACCATTTTGGTGGTAGGTTAAAAATATTTTTATCTGAAGTAAAATAAGATTGGTGTATTGGTCTTGAACTTTTTTGCTTAATTACACATTGTGTTTGGGAAATTTTAGTAGCCAAATGCATGCTTGAATTATTTAGGAAATTTAAAAAGTAAAGACATGTATCTGATATTGTTTTACCTACAATGTTAATATAGTTTAACTGAAATAAAAAAAAGATGCATTATAAAGGACAAAAGATGGACAACTATATCCAGGTTTTAAATAAATAAATGCAAATAACCATTATAAGATACATACAGCTTCACCTATTTTATTTAGCTGGACCTGTTGGTGTAAATGTGGTTTCAGTACTAAACAGTTAATACAGAGAAAACAAAGAAGAGAAATAATAACAATGAATATCTTCAGCATCCCACAGTAGGTTAGTAACTAAGCCAGGAACAAAACTTCAGGTTTCTAGACTCCCAGTCTAGTACTCAATCAACCAGACCACACCGTTACATATCTGGAAAAAAACTTACTGCTGCTAAGTCCATTCAAAATGAATGAAATATTTTTAATCCCTTTGTGAAAGAAACAGAGAGCTACCTGTAAAGTTGAATTCCTTTTTAATAAATAATCAGCATGCAAACACAATAATTCAAACTATCCCCATATGGTATAAAGGGGCTGTTATCTTGTAGGATAACCCACAATGCTATTTGCATTGACCTCGTCACATCACATTTAAAGAAAACAACTTTAGTAGGTCCCCAGATGCTAGTGGATACTCTGCAAATCAGATTAATGTAAGCTCTGGGACAGCTCAGTTACTTTTGGTAAATACCACCTGAACTGTTCAGATTCCACTCCCATTCCTCAAATCAGAAATATATACGAAATACAGGTATGCTCACATATGCATTGTAGTTACAATTAAAAACTAAAGCTTGAGTTTAGTAGTATCTTCTAGTTCTGCAGCTGAATTAGTAGTTTGGATGCAGTTAATTATTGAGTAAATATATAGGATGTCTTTATATTTGTATTCTATGTCAGATGTGATATCTTAGCAATTTCTTATTAGAAAACAATATCTTTAATTTTATTTTAATTAATCTACATGCTTAATTAAGTGTTTTCAACTGGAAGGTAGAATATAAACCTGACATACACATGACTTTGAAAGGAAGTCTTAATTCTTAGCTCTTACTGTGTTTCCTTCATTTATGTATGTGTATATATATATATATATATATATATATATATGATATAATATTGTATGTATGTATGTATGTATGTATGTATGTATGTATGTATGTATGTTGTTATGTATATAATATTAGGTAGATGTTTCTTAGGTGCACAAAAGGTAGAATAAGGTAATATTTAAAGATACACTCCCTAGATTGCACAGGAAATCTTCATCATGTACTGATAATTGCTAGAGATGTTCTGATGCTTTGAAGAAAACTTATAATAATTATAGCAAGAAATGCAGAAATACTATAAGCCTAAAGGCTAATATCTAATTTACTCTAAATCTGATTCAAATTAACATAATACCAAATTCAGGTCATACAATAACTTTTCATTATTTCTTACTAAAATCATTGTTGATTATGTGTACTGGTATATAACGGTGCAATGATACATTACCTGGTCCATAAAATAATAAAGCCAATAAAGATTACATTGTGCCTAGAGTTCATATATAAGGTTATTAATTACTCCAGCAACTTTTATATTGTATAATTTTACTGCATTATATCCAACATATTAAAATCCTTCAAGACAAGATTTCTAAAGCATATCAGTGCGAATCACCATATACAAGACTGCAATGTATAAATAAATAATTTGTGTGATGTTGACTATGACACTATACATTTCTGATGAGTTCTAAAGCTCTTTTAACTTTATGCCAAATGCAACAATAAAATGTATCAAATGTTATTTAATTAGGAAAAGTTTACTTTTGCTACAGTTGCTATTTCAAGCATATTTAAAAATGCAGTTTCATAGTTAATACCAACTTTGCTTTATCTTTTTATAACTGCTTATTTTATAATATAGTTACTGATCATGAATATATATGATTCAGGCTTATTAAAAAAAGAAGGGATAAAAATCAAATAACAACAACAGAAAATAGTTAGGAAACACAATTAGCAGAAATGCATACACTTGCCTACTCAGTTATCAAACATCTCAAGTTTGCTCTTCCCATCTACACTAAATGATTGATTCTTGACTCATTCATTTCCGGGTTTATATTGTAGCGCCTTCAGGATCAGAATAAATACAAACAAGAAACATTGCAACTGTTATGGAATTGATTACTGGTTTGATAAAGGAGAAAAACTTTGTTTAAACTTCAATGGAGTATAATGTATAATCACTGATTGCAAATATAGAACATATGACATGCTAAATTAGAAGATAAATGATCCTGTGTGCAGTGTGATAATGTTGCTTGAATTGCTGCAAAGCTGCAGCCTAGTGAATCCCATCATAATGCTAGACCATGTCCAGAACACAAAGGCCTCTGTGCAATAGGTATTCATCCGTTCATCTCTTTATACAGCTGTAGAGTGTTTTGGTCCATTTGTTCTCTGATGGGGCTGCACAACTGAGCTAAAAGTTCAGCAATTCTCACCTTCCTGTTCACATGCTGAACACTGTGACCCGTGACATGGCTAGGCCTCGATCTGTGATAAAATTCGCCGCTTGACTTTGGCTGCCTTTTAACTATCATGAGGTTACACACTAAAGGAAAAGACAGAATTTTCTAAAAGTTATTAACAAAATGATCCAACAGAACACTAGTCTTTTATGAATACACAGTTCTCCAAGTGCTTTTCATATATGTAATATATATCATTGTTAGACTTGGTGATAGATTAGTGATAATAACAAAAAGTAAAATAAATCCATAGAACAGCAGAATTTATCTCTGGACTTTAATAGCAAAATTGCCTCTTTAATGCTTGAGATTTTTCAAGAATTCCAAATATGAGTTTGTAATCTTGTATGGGGAAATAGAGAAAACCCAACTGGTGTGTGAAGTCCAGTCTCATTTTTCATGTGTGACCCCATTCATTTTTGATTCACAGCAATGAATACTATATAGGCGTATGGGCAGCAGTGAAATTCAAAATTTTTCCCTAGTGGTTCTGTGGGCATGGCAGGGGAAGGATATTGCAAAATCTCCATTCCCTCCCCACTCTGGGGCCAGCCAGAGGTGGTATTTGCCAGTTCTACAAACTACTCAAGATTTCCGCTACCAGTTCTCCAGAACCTGTTAGAACCTGCTGGATTTCACCTCTGCGTATGGACATATAGTATATCTATCATATGGACATTTTCATAATTATTTTCTGGCATTTATGGTTTGCATGCAAATCAGAAATAGGTTCCCAATATTTTTTTGAAAGTTGTAATCATATAGCCACAATGATGATCAAAAGCAGCATTTTTAAAGTTACAACATGGATCCCAGACTTGATTTGTAAACAAATAAATGGAAAATAAAATGAGCATGGGAATTCATTGCTGACATTCTGTTAACTTTACAGAATAAGATGTTATGCCAAGGATATTACACTAGTATTCCTGGCTAAGTTTGGCAGTTGAAATGTTTTGATGTTGGGAGACAAGTAAGCATTCATATAGGCTAATACCCTTGCAGAAAGAACCTGTTTTCTCTCTCACTTTCTCTTTCTCTCTCTGTATTTGTGTGAGAGAATATAATTGCATGTAACGTTTCAAGCAACTGTAGTCATGTCTCACCAATCTAGCATACCAACCAAAACTTATTAACTGTGCTGTCATCCATTAATACAACTCTTGTTAATCAAGGCTCACTTTAACTACATTTCTTGCTTCCTTACCATAAAGGAAGCATTCATGTGCTCATGGTAGCAAGACCAACCTGTACAGTGTCTTGATTGTGGCATAAACCTTGTGAAACCTTGCAATTGTTCATTTCCTCAGTTATTTCTAATTCTTTGTGACCCAGAATTGTTTGCCAGTACTTGCTTCTTTGACTTGTAGAAGCTTACACTTGTGTCATCAGAGATAGTATCAATAGTAGACTGGAATCTGGTATACTATCACATTAATCATGATAAAATATTTGGAAATAGCAGTTGACATCATCATTTGCTCAAAGGATTAATCTTAAATACTGGTATATAAATTTCCATGACTGGAGCATGGAAAGTAAAGACCAATATTCGAGAGAAATGAAATATAAAAATTATAGCCAATGATACTGTAATTGCTTCATTATTTACAAATAGTTTTGTAATCATGCAGACTTTTTAATCTTATGTTTTCTACTCATAAAAAGTAATTTTAAAACCATGTCTATCGATATAGCTGCAACTAGAGCTAAAGCCTTTGGTGGCGCAGATTGCTAATGCACTGGCTAAGTGTCTCCACTTAAGTCCAGCTTCTTGCAATTAGTGCTGGTTCGATTCTCACCAGGCTCAAGGTTTACTCAGCCTTTCATCCTTTCGGGGTAGATAAACT
>JANHFM010006328.1:23556-37924 GCA_032468115.1 Grayia smithii
AAGGACTCACTGGAGAAGAGCCTAATGCTAGGAAAGATTGAGGGCAAAAGAAGAAGGGGACCACAGAGAACGAGGTGACTGGATGGAGTCACTGAAGCAGTAGTGAGCTTAAATGAACTCCCGAGAATGGTAGACGACAGGAAGGCCTGGAGGAATATTGTCCATGGGGTCACGATGGGTCAGACATGAGTTCGCAACTAACAACAAATGGATAATATCTGGTCTTAATTGTATTCTTTTCTCCTTTATCCATCTCTCTTCAGCACACTTAATTTATAGTCCTCTCTTTGTCGGCTTGTCTTTAGTTGAAACTGGAATTTTTCCACACTATTTTCAAAGTGGGGTGCCCAACTGGAAAGTGGGCTTAAATAGGATGTTACCAGTACTGAATAAAAGAACTGTTATTGCCTGTTTTATATTGATATAGCCTAAAATTGCATTTGCCTTTTTTGCAACCAGTTCACATTGCTGAACCTTATTCAGTCTTCAGTTAACTACTATTCCAAGATCTGATCACAAATACTATTACCGAGCCAAATATTTCCCATCTGTGCCTGCTTTTGTCCTCAACAAAGAACATGGCAATTGTTTCTGTGGAGTAGAATTCTGTAATTTTCAACCCATTTCCCTATAAAGTTTGTTCTGAATGTATGTAATTTCAGTGTATTATTTATTCCATCCAGGATTTCATAATTTGTAAATTTGGCAGATATTATCAATTTCTTCATCCAAGACTTTAATAAAAATATTGATAAACAGAAGGTATACATCAAAATATAATGATGAACAAACTGAACCTTGTAGCATCCAATTGATATCTCTCTCTACTTGGATAGAAAATCCATTATGAGCATTTTAAATTGTCCAGTGAATTGTAGATCCACAGAATAAACATGTACCAGATCTAGACTCAAATAGTTGACTAATCAGAATGTCAGGAGACTTTGTCAAATATTTTGCTAAAGTTGTATAGGTTATATAGTTTATATTGATAATCTATCATTTGTTTGTTTATTTATATAATTTGTATAAACTCAGCTCATCAAAAGTGACTCTATGTGGCATACAACAAAGCTTACAACAATGAAGAAGAAATTATTAAAGAAACTTTGTGTTCTTCCAAATTCAGTAATGTCTGAATCTGGGAGATAGCAGTTTTCTCGTCAAGGTTTTCCAGCAGTCTTTTGCCATTGCCTCCATCCTAGGGATGAGAGAAAGTGACCGGCTCAAGGTCACCCAGTTGACTTTGTGTCTAAGGTGAGATGAGAATTCATAGTGCTCTGATTTCTATCCTGATGCCTAAAGGACTGTGCTTCTTCTTATGAAGGCGATGCCTATTCATCATTAAGTTCTAATTATTTTTCGCACTTAACCCTTATAACAAAGTGTTAAAATCTGGTCACCAAAAGATTCCCAGCATGGGATTAAATGATTTTAAATAATAACCATTTTGAATTATTGGTACTTTATTGTTACCGATTTCTTATTTCTTATTTCCTTTTTCCTATATTCATATTTGCTAGATTTCTAATCTTCTAGATTAGTGGGAGAGAGTTTGGTCTAGTGGTTAGGGCACCAGGCAAGAAAGCTGGAGTCTGTGAGTTCCGTTTGCATCTTAGCCATGAAAGCCAGCTGGGTGACCTTGGGTCGGTCACTGACTCTCAACTCCACCGAACTCACAGGGTTGTTGTGGGAAAAATAGGAGGAGGAAGATGTGTTGAATATGTTCACTGCCTTGAGTTATTTTTAAAAACAATAAAGGCAGGATATAAATATAAAAATAAAATTTCAGTAGATGTAGACTTAGAAGATGAGCTTCATGATTTCAGGTTGCAGTTAAATAGGATCAGAATAGGTCTTGGTTATTCTTTTAACTGCTTTGAGCAAAGTGAGAAAAATGCATGGTATGCCTATTTTATTTTCCATAATAAAGATAATTTTCCAGTGTGCTGCTTGGATAATCCAAGTATGGGTCATCTCTCTCATCTATTTGCCAGAGACTGGCAAATAGATTTTTGTAGATTTTTTTCATTGTTTAACTACGCCTTCTGTGCTCATTGAGCTTCAGTCTTTTTCACTCAGTCTGGCTAAAGAAACCTGTGTTTGATTTGTCTGGCATTTAGATGGTGTCAGATTACTCACATTTTATATTATCACGATTTTGGAGTTTATTAACTAGATTTTGATAGCTGGGAGCTGTGACTATTCCAGTTTGCGAGGAGGCTTCAACAGGCCTTCCTCTGCTGCCGGTGGTGTGTGCGATGTTCCTGGGGCTCCAGGCCATCTCCCACCACCCAGGATCTTCAGAGGCAGCGTTCCAGAGTTCTCTCTCTTTTCAGAGCTCTCCGTGATTTGAATTTGCCACTGGTGGGTGAGCTGGTTACTCTGTCTGCCGACACAACTGCCACCACCATTTCAGCTCCCAATTTGCAGGGCAGCTCGAGAGTCACTGCCTGGGGAGCCGTGGCAAACTCCCGACAACCAGGCTTCGCTTCATGGCACTGGGAGAGCTAAATTTAGCTTTTGAGCCACTTTTTTTGCTTTTGGCTGCCTGCGGTAGCACTGAGGAGATGTTTTCCACCACAGCCGCCATTTGGATTAATGGCCAAGCGCAGAATTTCCCGCTCACAACTGCCATTTTGTTCTCTGGTCCAGCAGCGGCAAAGCTTGAGAGGACTTTGATCTTGTGTTGCTAATCAGCTGCCCTTCAGCTCACGGCCTTATTCCACCTGGACTACAGAGCTGAGAATCATTGCGAAGCAGTGCTCAGGGAGTCGGGTTCTGCTCCTGCGCCTTTTTTTTCCTGGCTTGCAGCTTGCACCAGTGTTGGGAGAGTGAGTGTGTTCTCATGCTGCCATTGTCTGAGGGAGGATCGCTGCAGCGCTGAAAGACAGGTTTGCCCTTGTTCATGCCAGATCTTGTGTTCCTGCCCCTGGGTTCAGCAGCTGGGACATACACTGGCACTGAAGAAGTGGTAACTTTGCGGGCATCCTTAGTACCACCTCAAGGGATAAATAGACTTCTGGGCCTGTCACTCCCTGGCCTTCAATAGTTATCACAGTAGCTGCAATACAGGCACAAATTATCATGGGTGATTCTTCTCTGTCTTCAGACACTGAGCAAGCTGCTAGCCTGCCCAAGGCCCATAAATCTAAACATTCAGGCTCCAAGGGTTCCAGGGCAACCAAAAGGAGTAAGGGAAGTAAGGCTCGGCCTTCACCATCTTTGCCTTCTAAGAGGGCTTCTGCCAGGGATAAGGATGCCAAGAGGCGTCAAAAAGCTCTGGAACGACAATTTGACAAAGCTCAACGTAAAGCGCAGATGACTGAGCATCAGTGAGCTTCTGCCATAGAAGCCATGTTACCTGGGCAGGATGAATTGGTTTCCTTACCTCACCACCTGTCAGAAGGCCTACAGTGTTGGGCTCCAGACGGGGCTGGCGGTCAGCAATGGCCCTTACTCGGGGTTTCCCTTTCCTTACCCAATGTGACAGTGGTGGAGTTGACCTTGCCGCCCATTGTTTGGTGCTGGGCCCTAGAAGCAACGTTCATCCCGACTGCAGCGGGGCTCCATGCGGAGGAAGGGCAGGCTCTTGGCCAGCCATTAGACATTCAAGCCATGAACTCTGATGCGCTTTCAAGAATTCTTGTGGCTGGGATTCAACATGGCGCTCAGGTACCATCCACGGAGGCCAATACATAGTCACAAAGTTCAGTACATATGTCCAGCAGGCCTTGTTCCCCCCCTCTCAGCAGGATTCCACTCACAGTGATGATTCCTTGCTGGAGGATGATTACCCAGGGACTTGGAAGTTTCTGAAGAAAATTATTCGCAGATCTCTTCTGTCCTTCCATCTTCAGGTCCTTGCTCCATAAAGCTAAGGTGATGACCAATATTGGAATTGTTGAGAGCTTAGCTGACCAACTTCAGGGAACATCTAATCCACATGATGACCTGTTCATGGTACCAAAACCTGAACAGGAATTTATTCCTTGCCCAAAACTCTTTTCTGAAGTGATCCAAAGGCCGTGGAATCAGCCTGGTTCTCTAGCCACCCCTAGCAGGCATGAGAAAAACTTTATTGTTCTGCTCCTGATCTTGAGGATCTTCTGCAGTTGCCCTCCAAAGAAGCCCCAGTGGCTAGTCTCACATCTTCCACTGTCCTCTCCAACGACATTGTGGAGGGACTTAAGACTGAGAACAGAAAAACACCCCAAGCGGCTGCTTGGGCCATCAGGGCCGTGACATCAACCTCATTTTTTAATCGAGCATCTCTGATATGGCTTCACCAATTACAGGAGTGGCTGCTGCCTGATGACACCAGGCTACCGAGTATTTGGCTGACACATCTTTGGATGCAGCAAAAATTGCTTCTCGAGCCTTGGCATCTGCTGTGACGTCTCACAGGCTTTTATAGCTACGCCATTGGAAAACAGATATGGTCAAAGTGGAAACTCGTTTCGGCCCCATACAAGGGTTCTATCCTTTTTGGTGATGCACTAGACCCGATATTGACTGAGAACAAGGACATGCAGAAGACACTACCTTCCTCTTATAGGAGGCCAGACTGCAGGTATTCCCCTTACTCACAACGGCAGCCCTTTCGGTTGGACTCCAGACCCAGTGGGTCCTACTTTCAGTGACCTTACTCCCAAGGGTTTGACAGATCAACTGACAGACGGGCTTTCAGAGATTGGGGCAGACGTCAATCCCCAATGAAGAGACCATTTCTAGGGGTTGGTAAGAGGCCCTTCAGGTGGGATAAGTGACTCCCGGTTGCCATTTCCCATTGGCGGTCATCAGGACATTCACCAAATTGTTAGTGGCAGTGGCAGTGGCAGTGACTGATTGATTCCAGTACCCATAGTTTGCTACTTAGACAACATTTTAATCCTGTTGTCTGCCCAGTTGCAAGCCACATAGGACATTGCATCGGTGATTCATGCACTCCAAGAACATGGTTTCTCTATCAATCTGAAAAAAGGTCACCTGAACTACCTGCATACTTCACCTGGGGTGGTGATAGACTTGATCAGTGGCCAGGTTTACCTGTCACCCGATCGACAACTCAGCATCCGATGGTTGGTGACACAAATAATAACCCAACGGTCGGTTCCCTTGCTGCTTCTGTCACAGTTGCTTGGGAAGATGATCTTGTGTATTGTGATTGTGCCCTGGGTGCAATGACACATTCATCCACTACAATGGTTCTTACTATCATTCCAGAGAACAGGATTTAGTAATTCCAGGGCCAAGGTAACCATCCCACCAGAAGTACGTCTGTCCCTACAATAGTGGACATCGGTGGCTCTTTAGAAGGGGTGTGTGTTCCAGGAATGCAAGCACTTCACACTGACATTGGATGTGAGCCCCTATGACTGGGGCGCACATCTGCTCTCTCAGGTGGCTCAGGGACAGTGGTCCCCAGTGGAACGGAAAAACAGCTTCAGTTGACTAGAGTTGAGGGCGGTACGCCTTGCCCTCTGACACTTTCGGGCCACGGTGATGGGTCAACATGTGCTGATCTTAATGGATAATATGGCCATGAAAGCACATATCAGTCGAGAAGGGGGCACTCGGTCCAAGTCCCTCATGGACGAGACAGAGAGGCTGATGAGCTGGGTGGAGAGATACATGCTGCCGATGAAAACAGAACACATCTGCAGCTCCTTCAATGTTCAAGCGGACTGGTTGAGCGGAGCACAAATAGATCTGTTAGAATGGCATCTTCATCCACAGCTCTTTCTGGAGCTATCATGGAAATTCAGCAAGCCGATACTAGACCTGTTCGCCCATCCAGAAAACACGCAACTCCCATGATTCGTCTCGCAGTTTCCGAGCCCAAGGGCAGAAGGATTCAATGCCCTTAGCTGCACATGGCATCAGGGGCTGCTCTACACATTCCCTCTCTGAGCCTCTCTGTGTCCCGACCCTGGAGGATTCTCCAGGACAGGATCTCTCTCAACTAGGGGGTTGTTCTTCATCCGGAGGCCCAGTGGCTCCAATAGACCATCTGGCACTTGAGAGGATCCTCCTGAGGAAGGATAATCTTTCAAGGAAGGTGATACAGGTGTCCAGGCGTGCTTCGACAAACCAGATTTACAATGCTTCTTGGCGATCCTTCTGTCTGTGATGTTCAAACAGCATTTTGACCCAACTTCGGCTTCAGTACCTGAGGTCCTAGAATTTCTGCAAGTGGGACTGGGAAGGGGGTTGGCCCCCACCACTTTATGTCATCAGGTTGTGGCAGTATCTATATATTTACCTGTGACTTTCACCGTACCCTCTCAGCATCTGAGGGTTTGCTGTTTTCTTCAAGGGGCTACTAATCTCCGACCCGCGGTGGTGCATCGCTACTCAACATGAGATCTTCCCTTAGTCCTTCAAGCTCTTACATCTTCACCATTTGAGCCATTGGGTTCCATCACCCTCCAGTTCCTGACCCTCAAAGTTGCCTTTCTCCTGGCAATTACATCTTCCAGGAGGATATCTGAACTGGTGGCTTTATTCATTCGAAAGGTCCTCTGCATTTTCCATTCAAACAGAGTTGTGCTGTGGATGTATCCCTCCTTTCTGCCCAAGGTGAACTCCTGGTTTCACTGCACCCAGGAGCTTGCTTATTTATTTATTTATTTATTAATTTATTTATTATTTATTTATTTATTTATTTATTTATTTATTTATTAATAAGATTTATATGCTGCCCTTTTCCTGAAGGACTCAGGGCGGCTAACAAAGGTTAAAAATACAACAGAGACAATTAAAAAATTTAAGGTTAAAATCGAATTAAAACATCGTTAAAAATATTAAAACCCCTTTAATGGATCAGCCAATTTGATGGAATAGCCATGTCTTCAGGTCGCGGTGGAAGGAACGGAGATCAGGAGTTGTCCAAAGCTCAGTGGGCAACCCATTCCAGAGGGTTGGTGCACCCACAGAAAACGCCCTCCCCCTGGGGGCCACCAGCCAACATTGTCTGGCCGACGGCACCCTGAGGAGGCCAACTCTGGGAACGCACAAGACAGTGGGAGGAAGTTGCTGGCAGAAGGTGGTCCTGCAAGTACCCCGGGCCTAAGCCTGATTTGCCTGATTTCTGTCCAGCTCTGAACCACCTGCTGGAAGAAAGATGGCACACCTTGGACGTCAGGAGGGCCCTCCTTAGGTATATTAAAAGGACGGCTTCCTTTCGATGGACTGAAGCTCTTCTTGTGTCCTTTCATCCCTCATCGATGGGCAGGAAGGTTTCCTCCTCTACGGTGCGCCGTTGGCTGAAGGCATGTATTTCAAAAGCATATGAGCTCAAGGCCAAGTCTTTACCTGGAGGCATTCTAGCCCATTCTACTCAGAGCACTACCACTACAGCAGTTTGGGCTACCCAGGCTTCTGTCAGCGATATTTGTACGGCGGCCACCTGGTTGTCATTGTCACCATTTATACGACATTAGAAATGGGACAGCTATGACTCTGCTGAGGCATTCTTTGGATAGTGGGTGTTGCAGAGTGTATATTCCACCCAGGGCCTAGGGATCAGTCAGCCTCCCACTTAGGGTCCTTGACATTGGGTATATCCCACACTTGGATTATCCAAGCAGTGCACTGGAAAACAGACGTTGGCTTACCTGAACGTCCATTTTTTGGTGCACTGTGAGGATAATCCAACCCGCCCTTTAGGCATCCTGATCTTGGCCATGGTGGGTTTCTTCTCTTCTATAGATTCTCTGGATGACTGCGCCTTCATGAAAAATGACTGAAGCTCAACGAGCACAGGAGGCGTGGTTAAACAATGAAAAAACATCTACACTCAGTCACTGGCAAATAGATGACAAATGACCCACCCTTGGATTATTCTTGCAGCGCACCGAAAATGGACATTCAGGTAAGCCAACGTCCGATTTCATGTAATTGCTAAAAGAAAGAAAAGATACAGCAGTGGTGCTGTTTTGTGGTCAAACAGATGTCGATGTATCACAATTTAATAAATGCCTCAGAAATGAGTTAAAATAGATAAAAGTTATACAGAGACACCCAGAGGCATATATTTCAAGAGGAGGGTGAATATACATTTCCTCTCTTCCCAATATATTGCACTGTTAGGGAAGAAATTAGAGTTAATAGATGAGTTTAAAAGCCATTTGGAGGAATGGAGAAAAATGGGAAAAATGGAATTGTCAAAGGAAAACCCATGCTGAATCTGCTATTTAAAATGTTTATAGCACTGCAGGAAAGTGGGGAAGAAAGCCTTCCCTTCACCAACATATATCCCTGCAAACCCTGAATAAAATTACAAAGACTTGTAATCCTAAAGAGGGTTACAAAGAAGTACTCCTACTTGGAAGTGAAAAAAAAAAAAGAAACATATAGCTGTGAATTTCTAAAAAGAGATCTTTTGGGAAGTATTTCTAAAAGTCCACTTTCTGCCAACATGGCTTAAATTGTTAAACTGCTTTGTTATTATGTGAATTTAATGCCTAAAACTCTCACAGTAGCCTCTTATGATAGATATAGAGGTATTCTATGCAAATTACAATAGGAGTTGGAGAAATAAAGATTTAAGGTGGATAAATATAATAATGCAGAGAAAGGCTTTAGAGTTTCACTGCCAAATTTTGCTTCAGGCAACATAAATGGAGTCTCTAAACCTCAATATTATCAGATGTACAATATCAGAAACATATCAGATACATAATAGAAGAATTAACTTCCAGTTTAACCAGACAGAAACTTTTAGGTGTATGTTGTGAACATACCATGAACTGTTAGTATCCAATATAAAGCTCTATTGTAGAAAATTAGAGATAATACATGTTCCAACATTTAGTCAAGTGTTCATTGTAAGTAATAGATTCAGAAAGTTACCTGAGAACCTGTTGGAAGAGTAAAAGACATAGCAAACATTGAAGCAGAAAAAATATTACTGAAATTTCAAATCTAGCAAAAGATCATCCTAGCCATAGGAAAATAGGATAAAAGCCTTGAGCTACAAGAGTGAGATTCTACATCAAGTAAGAAAGACCAAACAGAGATGTCTCAATCAAGAATAGAGGAAAATAAGAAAAGGAATAAGTTGTGTAAAAAGATCGAAGAATCCATATGAAAATTTACAGTTAAGATCACTACATAGTAATTATGGAAGAGATCTGATACAGACCCAGTGAGGTTAAATGAGGATGGAATAACTATTTTAAAAACTTCAGCATTGGGATTGTAGATTGGAAAAACAATATATTCAGGACGGAACTTAAACAGAAAATGAGATTTGAGAAACAACAAATTGGATGTCAAACAGAAAAGCACGAATCAAAGATGACATGGTTTTGAATTGAAGCTTTAGAAAAAGAAATCCGCAGAGTAACTCTATCTCACTTAGATGCCGCTTAGGCCCCTTCTTTCCCATCTTGACCCTCACAACTCCTGGGACCAGGTCAGAACAGCTGATTATCGTCAACAAATTGATGATTCTTAACATCAAAGCTTCACTGGTTTCATGTAAAATGGGAGAGGGAAAAGAACCTGATGCAGTTCAGTGTCAAGAAAAGTACTTGTGCAGGAATAACCAGATACAGGTTACGTACTACCTGTCTCAACAGCAGTAACTGTGAGAGGTGGACCACCGCTTAGGCATGAGTCAGCAGTGTGCTGCAGCTGTCAAAAAAAAAAAAAAAAGCCAAAGCAGCCATAAGCCAGAATGGGACAACTCACCACAGCTAACTTGCCACGGACAACTCGCTGCAGGCACTTGGCCACAGACAACTCGGTGTTGTACAACTCACTGTAGGACAATTCAACAAATACAACAGTTTAAAAAAATACAAGAGTTAAAATAATTTTGACAAAAACATGGTCACCAATAATAAAAGTAACTGAATGAAATGACTAATACAGCGTTGCATTGTCCCGCAGCAAGTTGTCCCGCGAAGAGTTGACCATGGCAAGTGGTCCTAAAACCATCCGAGACAGCATCAACAGAGGGATAGTATCAACAGGGAAATAGCAGTCCCATTCTATACTGCACAGGTGAGGCCACATTTGGAATACTGTATCCAGTTCTGATTATCACAACTCAAAAAAGATGCTGATGTCCTAGAAAAAGCACAGAGAAGGTCTATTTTTCTATTTCTATATTAAAAAAGTGCTTTATTCTCTTATCAGGAATTATTTTATATTTTTCCATTCTTTTCTAGGTCACTATTGTTATAATTTTTATAAATAATTTCAGGAATATGGTACTAAATGTCACAAGTAATGAGGGAATCATTGTTTAAAAACCCCCATAGATGGATTCTGATGAGAGTGGATTTTGCTTAATAGTTTAACAACATGAAGGAAAAATAAGCAAGTTGCTAACCTAAGCTTTACCTTGAGTTTTTTTTTTTTTATTATTATTATTATTATTATTATTATTATTATTATTATTATTTCTTTTGGTCTATTTATTTGTTGTGAAGATATTTTTTTAAAAGGAGGAAGGTATAATTCCTTAAGGTTGTAAAGTATATTTTTTTCCTTATTACAGGTAAGTCATTAACTTTGCCAAGTTACAAAATCCTTTTTAAGAAAAATGGCTTTGTAATGGGGACACTGTCAGATTTTTAAACTACACTCTGCTGGGATCCATTCTAATAACATCTAATGCTGTCTCAGGGAAACGAATCAGCAATAGAAAGCAAGATCACTGCTTGACTGCTCCCTTTCCTAACAGGAAGAAAAGGACTGTGATCCAGCTGAGGTCCTCAAAGGAAACCTTTAAATAATGTAAAGAATGGATATATACAGAATGCTGTAAAAAGCATCTAACGAAGTATTTGAATTGCAGTGAGAGGATAATTCTTACAGGAATATTTATATGACTGTGATCCTTTTGCCTTGCACATTAAATGATAGTAAAGTGCATCAAAGATAATGGGAAATATCCAAGTGTGGCCTTCCTTTTTATAGCTGTTTATAGCATAACATCAGTAATGAGCCATTGCATCCAATACTCTATTGAGAAGCAAGATGCTCCTTCACTGCGATCGGGGCACACATATTTCTTAAAACGGAATATAGTAAAAGTATTAATGTTATATGGTTAAGAATGGCTGTGATGTAGCTTTTATAGAGGATTCCCTAAGCC
Organism: Grayia smithii; assembly: GCA_032468115.1. NCBI lineage: Eukaryota > Metazoa > Chordata > Lepidosauria > Squamata > Grayiidae > Grayia > Grayia smithii. The sequence continues at coordinate 34,670 of JANHFM010006328.1, forward strand.
TTAAAATCATTTTTAGGGGCTAAAAATAGAAAAGATAATTACAGAAAGGATCTGGCATTTGGGGTTTGGGACAAATGTTTTCAGATTTCACAGTAACATTTAAGATTATAGGGTTGAAAGGGAGGGATTCATTTTGGTCTCTTTAATGCTGTATTAGTAACTTGATTTGTTTTTGGTGTGACTACAAATAGTGATTTGCTAGGTTACCAGACGAGATCCAAGCTAGAAGGTTATTAATTTTCATCCTTCAGAACACAGGAAGTAGATTTGTTTAAAAAGAGAGGAGAAACAAACTAACAGAAAATTCTTACACTTGAACAGACATACAATTTAGTCAATTCAGTATTTATTTTGAAAGAGAAATTCCTAAGGACAATATTGGATTTGAATTGATGTAGCTTTTTTTCCTTTTTTTGACAGCTAACTCCTTATGAAACATGTCACAGTGAAAATCAGTGATCAAAATGTGAGGGCAGGAAATTCTTTTAATTAAACGTTGTTTTTAATGATATCATATATAATTGTGATGAACACCTAGATAAGAAACAGTTGATTTGTACAAATTATATGTGGCATATCAATGATTTAGACATATACTTGTGTTCATTGTTACTGAGGGGAATCTGATTTCCAAAGTGCCAGATAACAGTGGATCCATTTTAGGTATGTTTGTGCAGACTAGCTTATGCGGTTTTTCAGTGCATATGGTCGCACCAGTCTTGCATGTCACACCCTTCACACAGTCTTTTTACGGTAGCTGCAACTATACAAAAGTGACTACATTTGTGGACACCCTTTCATAGTTGGAAATAGTCCTTTAGAATGGTGTGTATGCTTAGTGCACAAATTTTGCATACATAGCAGTGGTGGGTTGCTCCCGGTTCTGTCCAGTTTTATAGAACCGGTAGTAAAACCGGCAGGAGGCTCCGCCCACCTGCCCTGACGTTATCACAGGTGATCTGCACATGCACAGAAGCGCGCGTGCTCCCGTTGTGAACCAGGAGTTAAGGTAAGTAGAACCCACCCCTGATACATAGATGTCATAACATTAAATAGACAAGAAAAACTTCTTGTTTCATGGTGCTTTTTCTCCAGCATGATTGTAACCAGACCATGTGTATTATTTCTATTGAGGTAGGATGTTGCTTTTTTTAATGTAATTTTCTTGTGCACTAGTCAGAGTCTTATTATTGGAAGAAAGTATTTTAAAATAAAACAAAGCCTCAATTTGTACAATTAAAAAAAAAAACCTTCTTACATGTAAACTGCATAAGAATGCATAAGAAAATATATGGTGTGTATTCTTACATAATTTACAATAATACATTGAGTTGTATTTCTCTGACATATCACATTTAAGCCAAAATGCCTTGTTGACAGTTCACAAGTAGAGAATATTGATTCTTTGAATTACATGTCTCTTTTATCTTTTTGTACAGATTTTAATACAATTTTAACTGTCAATTATATTCTCCTTTAATGCATTTTCAGTTTTAAGTAGTACTCTCGATACAGCTTGAAATCTTCTGAAGAAATAGATGATTTCCAAAGACAAAAATATATTATTAGTTTTCCTGTAATTTCTTTAAAAGTTTGTAAATCATTGAATAGAGTGATATAGTAGTAAACAAAGTAAAATAAATATCACTCGCTGTAGTTTTTTGATAGGAATGTCCATGTACAAGGTAAACAATTATTTTTTTAATGTTAAATGTTTTTCTATATTATTTTCATAAACCTGATCAGTTCTGGCTTCACTGAATCTAATAGAACTGAAAGATCTAGTCACCTGAACTATTCTGAAGTCCTGACCATAAAACTTTATGTCATGCAGTCTCAGCAGCTTGTTAGGTCTCTTTGAAAAGAGAGATTCAAAAACTGGGAACCATTAGTTGCATATGGCCCCTTAGTGTCTGATTCTATCATTGCTTCAATTGAAAGTTCAAGAAGTAAATATTATAATCAATGAAGCATCATAAATAACTTTTATGTCTAAATCAAGCTATTAAAAGCTTTTTTATTTTAAAGTAGCTAGGGGAATAAAATAGCTGCTTAGTTCATAAAGTGATATACTATTATTGCCTGCTGTGCCCATGAATTATGCTAGCTTTTTACACTTGTGAAGTAAAAAGCGGATTATAACTGTGATCAATGTATTATCCTATATTTCTTATTGTTCATTATATTTCCTTTTTGAGAACTTTTGTAGTCTAAATGGCTACTAATGACATAATTATAATTGTTTGTCACCACTGTAATATGTGATTTCCTATCTCCTCATGAAGATGTAAGTTAGATAAAGGAGGAGTTTTGGCAGGAAGACAAAGTACAGTGATTTATTAAAGAACAGATGTGGTTGTTAAAAGGTTTTTTCCTCAGGAAAAAAATCTTAATTGAGTCATGTGAAATAGGAATGAAGTATCTGAACATTATAGGCACCAGTTTCTTGTCACTGACACAGTTATTGCTAGGAATCATAGTCAAAAGAGGCCATGAAGGTCATTGAATCTAACCTTTCATTCTGTTCAGGAATTCAAATTAAGCATCCCAACAGATGGCTATCTAACCTTTCCTTGGACATGCATATGTATATCTTACATGATAACTCTGAAGATTATTTCAGTAACAGTATTTGCTTGCCAGTCATTAAAATCTGTTACATTAGACAAACCAACTTTTGGATTGCCAGTTGTATAACTGAGAATGTGTTTGTCTGGTTGTAGAAGGTAATGAATCTTCAGTTGCAGAATCCCTGGAAAAACTTCAGAAAAAGTATTGTGTCATGGCTCACCAGAATATTCCCCTGACTGTGGTAAGATCAGAAAAAACCTCTCTCTGAGATCTTACTGAACATTTTCTTAATGAGAAAACACAGTCTTTCAAATAGTTTGGACCTATGTCATTATGACTTTCTAAGAAATAACCAACACTCTGAATTTTCCCTACATGAGGTTGGTAACCAAAGAATTCTAGCTATTACCCGATTTACTAGTCTACACCATTCTGGATTTGCTACAATATCAAAAGATTTGAAACAGAAAGCAGTTCTGTATAATCATGTTTTATACTAGTGATATGTAATTGTCTCGAAGTGTGTATGTGTGTGTGTGTGAATGAATGAATGAATGAATTATTCAGTAATAGTCAGAAAACACCCGAATCTGTTGACATATCGTATTTTTCCATCACGCTGCTTCAGAGTTCAGTCCATGGGTAATAACTCCATCTATTGGCCAATGACTGAGTTTCTTTCCA
>JANHFM010006328.1:44908-56987 GCA_032468115.1 Grayia smithii
CTCGGTGGTTTCATACCAACCCCCCCCCACCCAAATTTTAACCTAAGACTGGCTACTGTTGACCTCACCCCATTCCTAAGAGGTCTGTAAGGAACATGAATAAGAGCACCAGCATGCTACTGTCCCTGTCCTAATGTTCCTTTAATTGTATTATTTTATATATTCAATTCATGCTTAATAAGTATAAGTATCTAATACGTACTTGACAAATAAATAAAATAAATAAATAAACTTCATTGGAAGTTTGATTTAAGTCATGACTTAAACGAACTCTTTTCTATATAAATCTGACAAACATAGGTTCCCTTCACCCTTTACATAAATGTTCCCTTTACATAAATGAAGATTCTAGAGCACACTATCCCCAATTCAGAAGAAATTTCTGAAGGCCTCACAATAAAAATAATTGATGCCCATAAACTTAGAAGAGATTATGCCACCATTTCTAAAACTGATATTTTATCAGTCCACAGAGACATGCATCTTTCAACGATTTGCACTATAGTGCAGGTTAAACTTGACACAAAGAACTTCAGAACAGCATCTACGTATTTCCAGTTCTCTTTCAAATGCACTCGGTGTTTATGCCTGTGTTATCAGAAAAGCAATGAATGTCATGTGTCAGTAGAAAAAAGCCATTGTTCACTAAAAAAAAAGTCCATGTTCATCTTACATTTTCTGAAAAGCACCTTGATGATCTTCTAGATGTTTAGAAAAATGGTATTTAGGTCCTCAGGTCAAAAAGTGAAATTTATTAGGCATTAGGAGCTGTGATGGCACAGTGGTTAGAAGGCAGTATTGCAGGCAATCTCTGCCCACTGCCAGGAGTTTGATCCTGATCGGCTCAAGGTTGATTCAGCTTTCCATCCTTCTGAGTAAAGGTAATTTACTCTTCATTTTACCTTCTTGATAAAATGAAGAGCCAGATTGCTGGGGGCAATATGCTGACATTGTAAACCACTCAGAGAGTGCTTTAAAGCACTATGGAACAGTATATAAATCTAAGTGCTATTGCCATTATATCTAGCAAGAAAAAAGAACCTATCAAGAACTTCATATTGTCATGGTTTAGTCATTGTTTCTTGTCTTAGGATCTGCAAAACTTAGTCATTGAAGGAAATAATAACTCTGTTTCTAACAGTGAATTCTGTAGAACATCAGTGGTCTGAAACATATAACAGAATGAATGAAGGACAAATTTAACATTTTAGGAATTCCCAAGTCAAAATCTTAACTCTTATGTTAAGATTTAACTTTAACTCTATGAAGTTAACTTAACTCCATAGAAATGTTGTACTAAGGCCTGAAATAATCAGTTGAAAGTGGTGACTAAGAACGGATAGTGTTTGATTGCGGTCATAGCCTTTGACTTATGACCACAATTGGGACTGGATTGCTGGTTATAAGACACTATGATTATAAGTTGAGTCACCCATGTGGACAGATCTGACTTTACTACCTTTTACTACTCGGGGTACTTGCAGGACCACCTTCTGCCAACAACATCCTCCCAGTGCCCAGTGCGTTCCCACAGAGTTGGCCTCCTCAGGGTGCCGTCAGCCAGACAGTGTCGACTGTCGACACCAAGGGGGAGGGCGTTCTCTGTGGGTGCACCGACTCTCTGGAACGAATTGCGCGTGGAGCTCCAGACAGCTCCCGATTTTCGCTCCTTCCACCGCAACTTGAAGATGTGGTTATTTCATCAAATGGACTAGGGCTGACTTTGATTTTAATTGGTTTTATATTTTTATAAATTGTATACAGGTTTTTAGTTATCGTTTTTATTGTTTCTTAATATGGTTGTTATTGTATTTATTGTTGTGAGCTGCCCTGAGTCCTTCGGGAGAAGGGCGGCATATAAATTGAATAAAACCTAAATCTAAAGCTTTTATGTGGTGATCATTAAATGAATCATCATCATTAAGTCAAGCCACATTCATGTTAAATTAAAACACTGGTCATAAGTATTCTCCTATTCTCTAGAATAGGCATTTTCTGTGGAAATTGACAAAAAATGCCAGACCACCTCCAAATGTCGCCAGTTGCAGTCATGTGATCATGAAATGCTGCAACTGGTTATAAAAGTGAGCCGGTTACCAACCACCCAAAGTGTGGTCAGGGATGGGTACGGCACATCTTGACAGTCAAAAATGCTTTACTGGCATAAGATACCTGTTCTGGACCCTGTTGTAATTTTGAACTGTTTTTAAGCAACTGGTTATAAGTCAAGAACTACTTGTTGTAATTGTACTAATGAGGGAGAAGAGTTTATTTTTCACACTAGTTAATGGCACATTGAATGATTGTATGAATTAAATAAAACCAGAGCAAAACTTTAATAGTGTTTGTCTACTTAGGCTCCCTTTACAGCAGTGGTTCTCAACCTGTGGGTGGGGACCCCTTTGGGGGTCAAACAACCCTTTCACAGGGGTTGCCTAAGACCATCGGAAAACACATATTTCTGATGGTCTGAGACACCGCTCCTCTTGTGGTTGGGGGTCACTACAACATGAGGAACTGTATTAAAGGGTCATGGTATTTGGAAGGTTGAGAACCACTGCTTTACAGTATATCCAAGTAGCATCCACATTCAGCTCTGACATATATGCCATATGTTAAATAAATCAGCTCTGACAATATTCAATGGCAAAGAAGGAATTTCAAACATCCATGAAGAGACAGATAGATTTTCACAGAATGAACCTTGACTTATATACCAGATCCCAGAGGCTAATACTACAAAGGTAATGGGACAACAGTAATTAAATATATTAAATTGTTCCAAAAATCCCAGAAGAAACAAGGCCAGGAGTGGTGGATCATGGTTTCTTCCATGGCAATTACTGTGATTGACATTCTACTGCCTGCCCCAAAAGGTCCATGATCTCAGAAAATTGTTGCAAGTCATAGTTTCAAGTTTCAGTACATAATCCATATATCCTTCTGGAATCATGGCTTTATTAAAATCTAGCTACTGATTGATTTATTGTATATAAAGTATATGGCATAATAAAAGAATTTTGTGTAAACAATAGCTGTGCACCACTTTCAGGATATATTATCACATATGCTGTCTATCAACAACTACTTTGGTGTACTCTTCTAGACTAAAGAAAGACCTACAAGTTTAGCATTCAAGTTCCCACTTGCCATGAAGTGCACTGTATTAATTTATTAGTTTCATCCACAAGATTTCCTAGTGCTATTATAAAGATTGACTGGCTAAATATTACAGCCATATACATTGTTGTTGCAGAAATGGTGTGATGTAAATGAAGGAAAATAAATCCTTAAAATTTAACATTAATTAATATTTTGTAAGTCTTTATGATACAGTATTGCAGCTAAAGCTTTTTAATTTTTGAATGATACGTGGAAATTATAATGAGATCCAGAAAAAATAGTAAGTTTTAAAATTCCAGTAAAATTTTGTATTGAGTAGCTGCAATTATGCACCATAAATTGATTTGTATGTTTCAGATCACAGATAATATATTTTATTATTACACGTATTAGATATTAAACACACATATATTTAGTGTTTTTATTAAAATATTCAACATTTGAATACTGTAATTGGACTAGTTCATACCATACGTTGGCTATCTTTACTTAATATGATCCCTAAAAGCGATCAATTTCTCCATTAGAAAAAACAAGGGTATCTTAGTAAAAAGACAGGCTTTGAAGGTGTCTTACCATAATTAATGAGAATTTTAGTTATAGGATTTTGATTCCTTTAATTTTTGCCATATTATAAAAGTAGATACTTAATAGGTAAATTAATCCTTTCAAGGAGCAAAATAATTTCCTTTTTGGAAAGGCTTATTAAAGTCTTATTCTTTCTAATCTTAAAGTACTACTTCTGTTAGGTTAACAATATGTGAAGAAATTACATGATTTTAAAAGAAGAATGATTCCAACCCAAACCATGTACTTTACAATTAGATCATGGAAATGAAGGCTTTCAATTAGGGAAAATGAGATTTATATTCCCATGACATGTCTGAAATTTAGGTTTTTATTTTACTTTTTCTATTTTTTCTTTTTGTAAATTAAATTGTTCCTACTTAAACAGGTGGTTTTGAAGGCTGGTTTCACTGTTGTTTTAATCATAGTTTAGTTACCATGGAGAAATATGCAAGTTAGCATTTATACACAGAAGTGAAATTTATGCTGCATAGATAATAGCCTAAATTTAGCATGACTTAAGTTTACCACTTCCTTTGAGAGAGAGAGAGAGAGAGAGAGAGAGAGAGAGAGAGAGAGAGAGAGAGAGAGAGAGAGAGAGAGTGTGAACGAACAGTGTATGGCTTATTTATTGTCCTATGAAGAAAGCAATTCTTTTTTTAAAATACAGTTTTGTGGCTTGTTATTTGTTCCAGATGAAATTAATAGTTCTGCTTTCAAAGCTTTTGAGTGATTTAACTTAATAAAGCATTCCATGTAATAAAGAGATTGATTGTACTCAAGATGCTCTGATGTTCAGTGGTGTGCAATATTTTTCTTCTAATTCTTCAAGTATTTAAAAGAGAAGCTGATTTTTACTTATAGGATAAAGATGACTGAATATTGGCACTGAAATTAGGGAAAAAGAGCACTGACTAAAACCATGTTTGAAGGAGGTAACATGCATTGTTCTACTTATGACAGGGACTTTTTAAAAAAAATCTTAATTCTACCACGAAAAATTTTCTACTGTTATAAAATTCTATAAAATTCTGAATTGATCATCAGCTGTACAAGATCTTTTTTCCTACTATTTATTCTCCTTCCTGCTGTGCTGAAGGCAACTGTTAAGAACCATTGCTGTCACTTTGTTTAACTGCTACCACAAAGGTAGGGCTAAGTTTTCAAGGACAAATGTAGCAAAAGTATCATGATCCAACATGAGGTCCCCCAGCACGCAGAGAGCAGCAGATCCCTTTCAACACCAGCTGTTCTCACAGATATAGATTGCTGCAGTGAAATTTTCTTCATATAATTCAGGAAGCTCTAGAGAATTCTCCAAAACAACTGTGCCAACAAGGAAAATGTTGAATTTTTCATCAGCTTCCCAGTACAGAGTGTTAGTGGGCAATCCATTCATTCATGACCAGATGTTCAGTGTAGTAACACTCTGCAGTTAACGTGAACCTTGTGGCCTGTTTTACATTGGTTTGCAAGGACATTGGCAGCAACCTAACATTGGAGAATTGTGGCCTGAAAAAGCGAGAGGCTGAAGTGTGTGCTTGTGGCTTCCTGGTTGGTTTTCACCAGCAACCAGACAAGGTAGGAAGTGATGAAAGAAAGAAATAAAAACACAGCACAGTTATTAGAGAAGCACTGGAGAAAACATTGTTTCTAAATTACTAAATTATAGTTTTCAAAGAACTATAGGGATTTTCCCCTAGTTCTTTATGATTCAGAAGGAGAAATTATTATTGCTAAATGTTTAGTTTGACATGCTTTAATCTGGTTATGTAAACTGTAAATTTAAAAAAAAGTGCTTGGAAGCCTGTAGCTGTTAACATGTCAAGGCTATACTTGAGCATATGTAATCAGTCTAGGTGGTATTTTAAAATGTATAGAAACCTTGTTTGAGCATATATCTGGGATAGTCAGATAAAGATTAAAATTCCTCGTTGCTGCAGATTTGTGGTTTCCTTTATAAACATATATTTATGTCTCATGCCATTTGAGTATGTTGTGCTAGGCACTTGTACTCTGAAAAAAAAATAGTATCGAGTAGGAGTTTTGGAATAAATAGTGCGATTTTCTGCTTTGAAAAAGGATTCTTCCTTAAAATGATTAACTGTGTTTGATTCTGGATGTGCCAGCTGGCTAGAAAAAAAGATTTGATAACATTTAAGGGTTTCCCCCCCCCTCCTTCCTCCTCTAGATGGAGGCTTCTTTCATTCATTCCTGCCTATATTATGTTTCCAAATAAGTCTTGATTTCCAAGAGAAATAATAGATGAGGCTACTATTACATTGGATTGCGACCACAGTTTAATTGTAAAAGTATTCCTCTTCCATTAAATAAAATGTAATTCAGGTACATTTCATATCTTAATTTTGCTTTTCTGGTATAGCGTCTGTATTATTTCTTAAATCCTTAGATGCAATTTCTTAAGTTCAGTATTGTTTATTTTCACAGGCATAGGAATCACTTCTAAAATATCTATGCATGGCAGCCTTTTATTGTGGCAGCGAGTTCTTTCTCCTTACTTTAATCACTCAGCAGAGTAAAACTCACTAAACTGGCTCAGATTTGCTGTGCCCTAGAAAATGGTAGCGATGGAGACAGAGCCAGTTCTTTCACAGAGCTGAACCCCCTCCCCATAATAATGTCTATTTTGGCAGGGTTTAGTATCTCTAATTTGTAAGGTTATAATGAAGGCTGCAGTTCTTCAGCATTTCCAGCTTCAGAAAGTCACACATCAGATTGGGAAACCCAAATCCATCATGAATTAGCTTGATCTTCCTGAGCAATTCACTCATGAAGGAATAGATGGTAGCTCTATTGCTCATTGCTGTTTCTTTAAAAATTGTGCTTTTAAAAAGGGGACTTGCAGCCACAGAGGGTCTTGTCTGTCTTTGTGGGAAGTTGAAAGCTCTGAGAAGCATACTCTAGTTTCCATTGAATCTGACTTACTTATAGGAGAATCAGAACAAATTTACAGTAGCTGTGACATTAGTTACCTTTATTCAGCCTGGTCCAGCTGCACTAAGCCTAGAGGAAACCTCCGCCACGCACACCATTTGTTCTTGGGTGTGAAAGCAAACAGTATTTGAGTTGGCAGAAGTTCTTTTTTAGACCGTTCGCTGCCTCGGCAACAAACCTCAGCATGAGCTTTCTGATTTTGAATGTTTCCACTGGCAGGATGGCCTTTTTCCACGTTTCTTCGGTTTGAAGAAACAGATTAGGAACTTCTTTTGAGTTTGTTTTTTGAAAATGGAGAAAAAGACCAAATGTCAGCATTTAGCAGCTGTAGTTACTATGTCATTTGTATGTTTCACTTTACATGCTTCCAGAGGCATCTATTTTTTTTCTTAAACAAAAAAGCCATTGCATAAAAATATGCTCAGTGCTGTTAATGTATTGGAGGTTTTTTAAAAAAAATTAAATAATTGTGTTATTTTTAATACTCTGTGGTGTTTTATTTTACATATTTGATATTTTTGTCAAGGAAGAAATTGTGTGTGTGTCAGACCATTTTGAGATGATTAATTTCACTTCTTTTTAAAAATTTATCTTAAGTAACAAAGGTTATTTAAGAAAGATTTATCTTTCTTAAGGAAGAAATTATACTTGCCAATATAATTAGTTTGATAGGATTTCTTGAAAATCTTACATATTTCTGTACAGTTTATTTTTAAGCCAGGAGCATTAACTTTTATTTTTTTGGCAATCAATGCTTAAATTACCTATAAATTTGTTCAAATGTTTCTTGTTTACTTTTTAATATTTTCTTTAAAATAGAGGTCCATGAACATTCAACAATTAGGATAAAATCAGATCAGGAAATGAATGCAGCTAGCCAACAAATTATTGAATGAAACTTGCTATTAAGTTCTGTGGACTTTTGTGGTCTGTTAGTTCAAAGATATTATTATGTTTTTCCAAAATCCATTATGTTAATATACAGAACAACCTCCAAAATATTTATTAACAGTCTTTAAAAGTTCATGCAAAAGTTTTTCATTAGATAGGGAAGAGAGAAAGAGCATGCAGACATGTTAATAAAGTGAGTACATTGCTATTTAATTTCATTTGCCACTTTATGTTCAGATCTTCTTAATGGTTTGTTAAAACAGAGTATTAAAAAGAGATAATAGCTGTTACACATTTGTATCTATGAGATTTATAGTTGATTTTATTTATTACATCTGCTATATGTTTGTGTCATTGTGTAATGTCGGCTTGGTTAACTACTGCTACTTTATTGCCAAGGTCCTTCTGAAAAGGGAATGAATTGTGAATTTCTTCTCCAGATGCACAAAATGGAAATAGTTCCATTCTATAAAAGTAATATTTAGCTAAACTATTGAAAGCATTAAATCCTTTTGTAAAAAATGCTCATCATGGGAGACCCATCTTGCAGAGAAAATAATCATATAGTTTGTTAATATAGTTTATAGCTTATTCTATTTAATTTCCGAATGTAGTGGGTGGCTAGTTTATAGCTATGGTAGCATTAAAAAGGTTTGTTATGATTTAGCCTAATTACCATAAATTTTTACTTCATTTATATACATGTAACAGGGATGCTTTCTTCTATGTGCCATTTTTAAACTTATTACTATATCAGAATCTTTCTCTTGAAACAAACCAGTCCAACATTGCTTCCTTTCCTTTCCACTGACCAAAGGTGATTATACAGAACAACCAAATCTGTATCTCTTCATACAAAGATCGAGACCAACCATTCTGAAAAGATTGTAATGGGGAGTGGTTCTTAACAATCCACAGAGCATACTAAGACTTCTTAATACTTTTTCAGAATAAGTGCAAGCAACTAAATAACAAGTTGGGATGTAAAAGACATAAGAAAGAGATGACCTGAATGACAAGGATGAACAAAATAATAAAATCAGCTCATGTTTCTATAGATTTTCCTTATAAGACTACAGGATTGTAGAAAAATAATATATTGATGTGTGCTTTTGTCTCTTCAAACAAAGAAATCACACGGATCATCAGGTAATCTATTGTTTTTTGCCAGCTGTAACTCTGGCTGATAAAAATTATTTCATATCATTTAACTTCCCTGTAAACAGAAGAAACATAATCTGGAAAATTGGGGAATTTAGTACTGTAGTACTGAAAAAAAGAAAGAACTTATTTGTAAATGACTAAGCAAAATATTATGTCTTATGGCTGATTCATATAGGCATCTTTCACTTAGAAGAATATTTACAGTTATCTTGCTACTTCTCTTTGAGGTACTGAAGACTTTTCTGAAGATGATAAAGTTTATCAAGTGAGAAAGGACTCTTCAGAACTAATTTTCCTTCTTTCAGTTGTCAGTTCTGTGATCTTTGTAGGTCAGAGATTTGAAATCTCTTTCCCCAGAAAATGAGACAGTCAATTGGCGGCTGATTCTGCTATCTCTGAAATGCACATAAATAGCTTAAAGTTTCCCTATATGCTAGAAAGAGTATAGTGGTGTAAACATGGTATTTAGTGCAGTAGAATAACACACAGCTTTTGTTTAGCCATGTTATAACTTTGAAATCATTTAGCAGGATGTGATGGAAGTTAAAATTGGTTGGGTGAGCTCCTTAACAGTAGGGTGAAACAGACACGTGATTAAAAAACTAAACATGTAAGCTTCTTCTAACAGTATCAATATAGGAAACCATCTTTCATTTTTGACCAATATTTGAAATAATATCTATTGGGAAGCTATTTCCAATATCTAAGATTGAACTATACAGCAGGTTTTGCCTTCCGATTCCCATTAATTACAATTAGCATAGCTAATGTTTGGTAGAGCTAATGTATCTGGTCTTTGTTCAGGAGCAGCCAAGTAATACAGAACATTGTAATTTTGTTCTACCATCTAGTGGGTGATCAGATTTTTGCAGATGAGTTCTGCTAGTCTTACAATCTTAGTTATATTCCATGCATTGTTGGCGATGATCCAGTGAACATCCATTTAGTTTTTCTATAGGAAATGTGGCTTCTCTGTAGTTTTCTCTGCAAATCATCCTTCTTGCTTTCGTCAATAGAAAAGTTCACTGTCATGATAAGACTATACCTGCTATTTAATATTGCTTTCCATTTTACATATGCCCAGGTGGGAAAAGTTCAGCCACTGTTTTGAAATGGCTGTTGTGATTTTAAATCCCATCATACAAAATCCTTCCAGGTCTTATATCTCAGCAGTTCTGTCTTCACCTGCTGTACCATCTTGTCCGTATGGCTCACAAATTTCATATAGTACCAGTCCTCCATATGCACAATTTGTAGTTGCACCTGCCTTTTTACTATAATTATACTTCTGAGAGTAATATACTAGTTAGCCTGTTTAGATTAGGAAGTCATTTGCAGTGGTTTGCATAAATCGCATCGTTTAGCTATAGGAGGTTGCAAGGATGGTTACAGTGTACATTGAAGCAGCTTCCCAAGCTATACCAACAATCCTATAAGTACATCTTACATTGAGTTTCTTGAGTGATACAGTGATAGAGGCCCAGGTCATGTTGTATTGTATCAATAAATATAGCATATGTGGTTTTTTTCCCCTTCAAGACTATAGTATTACTGATGCCTTTGTTTCTAACACCAGCTTGCTAGGTGGGAATTTAACAGGTATATCTCTTCCTGAGCTGGATTAGAAGTGAAGAGCAAAAAATTTTTTTTATATGGTTTATTTCTGCTTATCTGCTCTTCTAAAAGTACAGGAACATGGCCAATAAAAAAAATAAACAACTCTACTTATAATAATACTAATGTTAAAATGCTGTAGTGCTTAAGTTGTATGATAAAGGAGGAGGCATTTATGATGGTAGTGACTAGAAAGCTTAATGATTTTGGTATCTGTTCCTAACCAGAAAGCATCTGCAGAAATTTACTTTAGCTCTCTCAAAAATGCTTTAAAAGCCTGCAGCAATTTCTGTTCTAATATGATAATTTGAAGGATAGAGCTCCAATTAAAACCAGAGTATAAAATGGCAGCAATAAAACTTATTAGCATACTTATTTAAAAGCAAGGAAAACTGGAAAACAGACATAAGCCAGAAATTAGTCCTAAAAGGACTAAGATTATCAGATGGTGCTACAATACCATTTTAGCACAGAGGAGTATTATTCTCTCTAAGCTTGTGAGGCAGCTCAGAAGAAACTTTCTGTTGACAATCTTATAGTAAACATAAATTCATATATGTGACAGTGTTCCCCCAGTCTGGCCCTATACAGATTTTAAATGATATTAAACCTGCCAGTATCATGAATTGCTTTTAGAAATACTTGGGCAGATAGTGAAGCTGTTTATAGTTGCTGTATTTGTAGTTGTTTGAAGAGTAGACCTCATGTGTAGTGCATTATAATAGTGAAATATACATGGTATTAATGTATAGAGAATCATTGCCAGGTTTTTCCTATACCAAAAGGTAAATTTTGGAAATCACTTGTGTCATTGGATATCTAAAGTCATGTCTAATTGAATTTCAAAATTCTGAATCTGACATGGTCAGGAACAATATGAAAAAGCAATTCTGTTTAACTAGTATTTACTAAAACAGGTAAGTTTCATGAGTTGCAACTTATGCAAGTTATGCCCTTTAATATTTGCTGGTTAGAAAAGATACTGTCATAATCTGATTTTCTGATGGTGAGCTCCATTCCTCCAGGCAGTTTGCACATGGAAATGAATACTTGCATACTTGAATGCTTACACTGCAAGGATTTACAGCTGTAGTTACTATGTCATTTGTAGTTTTACAGCTGTTGTTACTATGTCATTTGTGTGAACTTGAAAGTTTCTAACAGTTTGCAAACAAGAAAAACTTCATTAAACCTTTATAATAAAATGTGTCTCTTAGTTTAGTCAGAAGGAAGTATGATCAGTGTAAGTCATAGCAGATTCACAGCCATATGTATGGCGGGTTTTCATTAGCAAACCTAATTATATATTCCTGAAGCATTCTGCAGGAAGGATTGTATAACTATAGGATCATAGTCTGTATGTCTTCTACTACGAATACGTATGAGATTTTATATGTAGAAGGGCATGGTGTATAAGATGACTATGCATTAATGGGTGGATAGATTGGGGTGTGTGCATGTACAGTCATATTTTATGTGGTCTGTGCAGCGCAAAAGATGCATTCCTTCCTTGCAGTAGTGAGTCTTATGTGTTGTATTTATGGGATGCATTCTTATATCAACATACTAAGAAAAGCAGAGAATGGGCCAGAGCTTAAAGGGAATAATGTCAGCTTAGTATGATCATACAGTCCTATCCTCACACTTGCGTGTGAGGATGGATGGATGGATGGAGATATAGATATATATATATCTCAGCAAAATAGAAAGCATATATATATATATATATATATATATATATATATATATATATATATATATATTC
>JANHFM010006329.1:10498-21238 GCA_032468115.1 Grayia smithii
ACTAATTGCTGGCATCTGGAACTAACTGAACAGTTAGTTCAGAGCACTAATTAGGTGAGCCACCAAGGAACTCAATGTTCTCCAATCTAACATCACACAAACATAATATAGTAATTCATTTCTAAATGTGGCAGTTGCTAGTCCTCTCTATTCAGTTCTCCAAAAAAAGAGAGGAGAAAATGGGTGTGGCTTTTACATTCTTAAAATAGTAACTTTTGAGTTAGTTGCTATATAACTTATGTTGTTAGAACCACAGGTAAAGAGATCCAACCAATAGTGACCGACTGGATTATTCATATTTTACAAATAAGACCTTAGCAGATCTTACACAATGCATTCTAGCATAGGGATGACTTAGCCAGTGACAACCTATAGCTTACATATGACCCCAATTCTTGAACATATTAACCAAATTATCATTCCAAAAAGATTGAATAAAGTGCAGAGGCCTGCATTATATATCATCTGTAACAGAGAAGGCATGCATCCTATGTCACATAAGATGACATTATTTCACAGAATGGAATATGTCCACCCCATGAGATATGGTGGGACAGGCAAAAACAATTAGAAACAGGTGGTGGCTCAAGTATCCTGGCCTACATCATATAGAGCTATATAAGTGATATCCAGCACTATGAATTGTATCTGCAAAACTGGTAGGATCTAGATTTTAGTGCATTCATGTAGCAATGATATGTGGGTGTACTGTGGTGCACTCAAAACTGCCCATAATGCGTTCTGGACTAGCTGCATCTTCCAAATTATCTTCAAGGGGACCCTTATATACATACTGTAGTCCAACTGGGAAGTGAATAAGGCATAAGTGACTACAAACACCTCCTGATCCAGAAAAAAAGATAAAACTGGATACAAAATAGATTTGCAAATTCCAAACTGCCACAGCTGCCAGCTATAATCAACAAGAACTCACAGATTGCACACCCATTTGTTTGTCTTAGGGAGTGGCATTTCATCCAGTGATAAGATAGGAGGTCTCCAGTTCCAATGGAAAGTCTCAGCCACTTGGTCAAAGACTGTTCCTTCCCACTAAGATCCTGGCAGCCTTTAGGCACTGGAAAAAAAACTTGACAGCATCACTTAGGTGACCTTGGGCACAAATATATAGTTGTAAATCATCAGCATACTGATAATATTTAAACCCTGTACTGACAAGAGGGCATCACCCAGTAGTTTCATGTAGACATTACACTGGAATGGAAAGAGAAATCTATTTCTGACAGATCAGTATTTGCTCTTTATAGTACTAATTCCTTGATTTCATAGTTCCAAAGATGCTGATATCAGCCATTATCATGAGGAATATGAAAATATGAAAGAACAATTGGAGAGAAAGCTCCAGGAAGTCGAAGGTGAACTTGCTTTGCAACGACAGGTACAGATGGCATAACAATCTATTTGAATAGGGAAACATTTTTATTTTCCTTTCAGTAAACAAAAAGAATGCATTCATTGTTCTAAGTATTTCCCTCCCTTTCCCCATGCATTCATTTGATTTTATTAAACATTTTACATCAAATAAAGATATACATAGATGTGGGAATAACTAGAATTAACTTTATCATTCTACATATTAGGGAATATATGCTTTACTTTCTAACATGACATCATCCTCTTGAAAAAAATTGGTAGAATTGTTTCTAGTAAAATAAGATGGTGTAAAATACTTTACAGAGGGATACAGCCAAAACGCTGTGCTAAATTTGCCAACCTTGAATTTCAGGAAGGTCATTACTATCAATCAAAAACAGTTTGGAAGGGCTAAATAAACACTCTGTCCTGTGCCAGCACTCAGTGCTTCTCTGATTTCAGGATTTCAGCTTTGTGACATTAAAAAGATCTGTTGGCTAACTTAAGGCATTTTAAGTATTAACTGACATGTTTCTTTACTGTATACTACTTTCTGTGAATTGATTTCAGGGTAGGATCCTTGTTATAGTATGTAAAGTTGTATAATTATTTTGAAAAGAAAAGAATATATCTCAAAGAATTATTTATAGTTTTTCAAATAATAAAAAATGTAAACAACTACGGTATAAACTTGGCAAACATGGATGAACAGGGATATAGCCACATACATAGAAATAGTAGTATTTTTGAAATATACAACTAATCGATAGAATTAATTAGTAAACAACATAATTGTAATAGAGCAACATAAATAAAATAACTATAAAATATCCTATGTTGTTTAGCAATATGGCATACGGTGTCCTTTTTTTCTTCTACTATGGTACACTGGAGCCTAAACAGCCACACACACACCCAAAAAATCCTCAGCCTGCTGAAGCTGAAAAGACTAGTAGTCCTAGTTTACAAAAACATCTCTATGTATTTAATATATTGTAAACTAATACTCTTAAGAAAACAATTTGTAAGCCATTGAAAGTTGTTTATTCTGTATTATTTTATGAGATTACAATATTATTACAATTGCATGTGTTCTATTTCAGGAACTTCTTATAGAAATTGACACAGAAATAAAAAAAAGAGAGCATGAGTTTCGACAGAAAGCAGATGAAATGAGCAACTTAGTTCTGTCCCATGAGCTTAAGGTAATTGCCATCAAATGTAAACATGCATAGTATAGCAGATATGTTGTGGTATTACTCTCGCTTTTTTATTCTGATACACTGAAATCATGCTCTGTTTTCATAAACAGCAAACCTATTCCAGCTATTAAGAAGTAATGTAAAGAGAACTATTGTAAGAGTAGTTCCCTGAAACAGTATTTTTCCCTATTAGTTCACCATTTCGAATGAGTGACAAAGAAGTAGTTATTTTATTCCTTAATTCAGAAGTAACAGTGTCTAACATTACCACAGTTGGAATTAATGTTGTTTCTGAACTGAGTAAGCTGCCTTAATGAATGATTGTTGAAGACAAATACAAAACCCTCAGTTTATTTACCCTATCCTATGTTTCAAATCCATTTCAAATAAAAGTGTGTTTGTGTTCATAAACATGTTATATAACAGATAGTACTTACTATAATTTAAAATTTTATGGGGAATATTTAATAGCTTGTTTTGTTCTTTCATTTTGAAAGGTGAAATTGTTGACCAAAGAATTAGAGGCTTTGAAAGAAGCTGGAATGAAAGCAGCAGACTCACTGAAAGTGGCAGAAGCAGCTAATTTGGAGCTTGAAAAACAAGTTAGATGCAAAGATTGGGAAATAAAAGATATTACAGCCATAAAAGATGCTCAGTACTGTATCATTCCACTCATTAAAAGGGGGGAGGGGGAATCTTTCCATTCATTTTCGGTCTTTCCTCTATTTTTACTTGTTTTCTCTTCCTCTTCCTCCTTTTCTTGTACCTGTAAGAAGAAAATAAGGGCTTTTAAAATATATTACAAAGCAGTTAGTTAAAGATGTCTCTGAGTTTGTGCATGACTCCAGAATCGATGCGTATCTTTTCCTTAGCTAAATAGTTCACCTTAATCCCATGTCAAAATACTAACTCTAATTGTATATTCTATGCTCATAAACTCAGACAATTTCCGACTGACTTGTATAATACCTAATTCAAATAGGTTTGTATAGTATTGCACGTTTTTTTATTAGAATGAGATGAGATGTTTCTACTACAGCAAAGAACAGACATACTCAATTTCATATCTGCCAAGTTGTGTATGAACTAATGTTCCTCATATAAAATAAAAAAAACATTATAGGTAGTCCTCAACTTATGATCACAATTGAGCCCAAAATTTCTGTTGCTAAGTGAGATACTTAAGTGAGTTTTGCCCCATTCTATGACTTTTCTTGCCTCAGTAAAGTTAATCACTGAAGTTGTTAAATTAGCAATACAATTGTTAAGTGAATTGGCTTCCCATTGACTTTGCTTGTGAGAAAATCGCAAAAAGTGGCCATATCACCTAGGGATACTACAATCATCATAAATATGAATCAGCTGCCAAGCAGCTGAATTTTGATCAAATGGGGATGCTGCAACAGTCATGAGTGTAAAAAATGGTCATGGATCACTTTTTTCAGTGCCATTGTAACTTTGAACAGTCACTAAATGAACTGTTGTAAATTGAGGACCTGTAATTCTATACTAGACAGAATATATTTTCACTTGCATGTATGATGCAGTCACTTGTCCTTCATCAGGTGGATTAAGATGAGAAAGTAAGATACAAAAATGGAAGAATAATTTCATCTTTGTATAGGAACCATGTAGCTAAAAAGGGTCTAGCCCAGTGTAATAATATATATTTGAATTGTGCAACTTCAACCTTTTAATCTCCTTGAATGTGATTTATTCTGTATTGAAAAATTGCTGATTTTATCCCGATGTTCTTAAAATATGCTTTGGCAATTACTTATCTTCAGACTTTTTCATAAAAGGCTTGATAATTTTATGCATTGTCTCTTTGTATAAAGTAAATTATTTTACTTTTCCCCAATGTTTGACAATGTAGGATACAGGATTTAGAAAGTAAACTTGCTTCAGTGCAGCTCGTCTGGGAAAAAGAAAAAGAAATATTTGAGAGAAAGTAAGTTCTTTCAACATATGCCCTTAGTTTATAAATATACTATGAACGTTGAATGCATTCATTGCATTAAAATTGGAGGATTCTACTTTTAAAAACAAACAATTAGTACATTAGTTTGTCTGAAGCTTTTCTTGCTCACTATTTTAGCATTTGGAAAATGGGTGCATGTTGCAGTTTTAGGACTGAATTTTTCCACATCAGCAGAAAAAAAAAGTACAAATCAGTTGTCAATTTTCTGTGGATTGAGTGTTTGATATCTTTGGCTTCACATACTAGCCAGGCTCTTTTATCTAATAAGAGTATAGTATAGTACAGTTCAGTACAATACAACAGTAAGCATTCCCAAAGATACCTTTCAAAAGGCAACTGGACTTTCTTGGTTTTTTTCCTCTGAAAACATTTTGCTTCTCATCCAAGAAGCTTCTTTAGTTCTGAACTGGTTATTGCTCCCTAGCATCAATCTTATTTAGTGTTCTAGTTTTTGAAAACCAAGCAGAAAAAAGGAGCTAAACAAAATAAACTTTATTAAGGAAATCAGATTGCATGAAAAACTTCCAAAAATGCTTATTTTAAAAACATTGTTTGTGCATTCTTTAGTTAAGTATTAACTTAGATCTCTTTACAATATCTGGAGAATGTGCATAATACAACTTTTGTAATCCTGTTTAGCTAATTTACCAAGGCTTAATTGGGGATCTAATTAAGTATTTAAAAACTGAAGAAAATACTTTATTTTGACTTTTATTCATAGGGTTGAATGAAACATATGCTCATCATTGGATGAGCATATGTTAAAGAGATGACAAGTTGCTGATGTTCAGTCTCCCATTTCTATGCAACCAATGAAAGGCTAGTTGGCCTTGTGTTTCAGAAGAGGTTGAAACAATTGTTTAGATACTGCTGTATTGCAGTTTGTATACAGACATATGCAATTTTGTCTCATCTGTGACAATGTTCAGGAGGAACAGATTAATATTACATTAAGCTCCTGTTTCCAATTCCAATGCTAGCATTACCATACTGGCTAAGTTATATATTACTATGATTAAAATATGCCGCTATATTTTATCCCTGATTACTATGTTTTTATGTGGATTATTAATTATCATAATCCCAAAGCCCAAGTGTAACTCGACCTCTTTGAAAGGCAAGGTGATCAGACCTGGTTCTTATATGTATAGACTTGAAAAGTTTTACTGTATGTATATTAAGCATTATGTTTTCCCCCTTAGTAGCAAGGATTGCAGCACCCAAGTAAAAACTGTCTTTTTGTGTTCTTTTAAAGGCATGCTACAATAGATCACTTTGCCAGAGAAAAGGAGGCAGTGATTGCTTCAATGAAACAAGCCCATGTTGAACAAACACACAGATGGAAAAATCAAATTCAAAAACTACAGACAAATAAGGAAACTTTGGAAATGAAATTAGATCAGGCTGAGTATAGGTTTATAGACCAGTTGAGAGAGAAAGAGACTATCATTGAAAAGTAAGTATGGCTTGATTTGTCTTGGTCTGATTCAATCTAATGTGATCTACTATTACAGAATGATATAATCCATTGTCTTGTGCCATATTTGTTTTCAATTTTTCCAATACATTATCAACAGTTAATGTGGGTTGTATGCAGGAATACCGGTAATTTTATACTTTCTGAAATAAATACATGTAAAAATAAAATTTCTAAATACCTGAATCAAAGACCAGTTTGAGAACCTGCTTTGTTGAGAAGCTACTTTCATGAGGCCATTCCACAATGCAGCTGAAAGTAGCAGTTTTGAGCCCTTCCTTTATTTGTACTATTTCCATTCAGGTTATCATGATAAGACCAACTTCCTCTTTAAGGACTTTTACAGTATTATATCTGCATTAGAGCTGATTATTACAAAATTTGTATCACATTAAAAGCTCATATTTTAAGGTTTTTTTTTAATAACAGCTACCTTTCTTTGTCAGTATGTATCTACTTTTTGTTTGTGTCTTATCTTTTTTTAGATAGGAGTTTGAGGGCAAAGTGTATTCATTGATGCATAAGTCATTGTGAGAGCATTTCTGAGTGCACAATGGAATAAGTATGATTTCCCTTAGAAAAACAGTAAATAAATCTGGTCTGAGTGATACTCCATTTCCAAACAAGCACGGTGAAAATTAGGGTGGAAATATGTTGTATTTCTCAATTTGTTAATGGATTGACTTCATAGCTCAAATGTGAAGACACCACAGAAGTGTTCAGTGCACTAGATTATGAATGTTATTATATAAAAATTAGGGTGAAAATCAATATTCTATCGCTCACAACCCTTTGCCTGCACTCTGAAGCAGATTGGGAGCCTCTCATTTGCGAGGGGAGGAAGGATTGAAATTTGAAATTTCTTAGATCCTAGGTTACTTTTAGCCTACTTCCTACCCAGTCGTGATACACCATTTTGGCAGTCCTTAGAAAAAAGCTATTAAAAGAGACAGAGAGGAAAACAGAATATGGTTTCTCTCTCCATACTCGGTGGAATAAATAGGAACAGTCCTGCAGTTTTGGCTTAGATTCCTAGGGCTCAAGGAATTAGGTTTTAATATGTAAAAATAATAACCTGAAGGGCTTTGGTTTGTTGTTTTTGCTGCTTTCTAATGTGTACATTTGTATACTTTTAAAGAATATATACAGTAACACTAAAGCTGAAATTTCACACACCAGCAATAGAGTATAATTGATATGTAGTAAATGTGTCTTTGATATGTCTTCAGCTTTCAACTTAAAGGCACTCAGCAGCTCTTAATAGTTCTTAGAATAGCCTGAGAATGTGGCCTTTACTGAAGACAGATCAGTTGAAAGTATTTACTCAGGCTTCATGTACTGAGTGGCAGGTCAAGTTATGTCACGATGCAGATTTATTGATTAAGAATATCACTTATGAAAACATAAATATATTTTTCATGGCTGTGCACCATAGTTTTCCAATCAAACTATAATTCAAACAGGCTGGTCAAATACCACAATAAAAATACTTGATTTGATTTGACTATAGTTCAAATCTGGGAAGAGAGGTTTCTTTCTAATATGAATTTTAAACAAAAGTCAAATATAAATTTAGATGCAACATGTTTCCTATTTACTGGGAATATATTTTGATATTATATTAAAATAGAATACTTCTAGTTTTCAGATCTCATTAATAGATAGGAATTGTATAGTTATTGTATCAAATATGATATACTCCATAAAAATCAGCCTTACAGATTTTTGCTGGAATGAAAGTCCAATGTTCTTCAACTATTTTATTTTAGCAAGGAATGTTTTTCCCCTTCCCAATACAACTAAATGGAGATAAAGTTTGATTATATAGGGAAGAATTGGCTGATGCCTCTGAATGGGTATCATGTTAAATTAGGAATACATTTTTGCATGGCATATATGATTATCCATATAGATTCTGAAGTAATTTACTGACAATAACATTTCCTTATATTTCAATGTGATTTAGAGAGAAATTGTTAAACTAGTTCAGTGATGGCGAACCTTTTCGGCACCGAGTGCCCAAACCGGACCACCAGAAACCCAAAGACCAGCTGACTGGCACACGCATGCCTGTTTTTTGGCTGTTTTTCAGGCCGTTTATGGCCCCCAAATGGCCTGTTTTTGGGGCCATTTGGGGGCATTTTCTGGTGCTCTGGCACCCATGAAGACCAGTTGGAAATCAGAAGAGCAGCTGGCAATGGCGGGCGTGCCCACAGAGAGGGCACTGCATGCCACCTCTGGCATGCGTGCCAGAGGCTCACCATCACGGAACTAGTTCATTTTGTCATGCTTAGTTTGACCCTTCTGGAGTCTATATGTGTGTATTTCTGATTTGGGTCAACACTTATACAGAGTCTGGTATTATTACAATTCTATATGAAGAGAAATTTTGCCTGAATTCTCCTCAATGGAAAACTTTCAGAAAAATTAAGATATGGGGATATTTTCAAAAAAAAAGGAAAATGTGGGGAAAATAGAGATATACATAACATTTATTTTTTGTCAATTTACTATTCTTTTAATAATATAGAATACATTTTTATATAAAAGTGTACTGATTGGGATATTTATATAATTTGTTTTTTAGAGAAATTATGAAAACAAATAGTCATTGAAAGCACTAAGGTAATCTCTTGTCAATTTACTCAGAAGTATGAATCAGTTTTAGAGACAGCTTTATATAGTAGTTAAAGACACAAGGGTATAAACTAGGGAGATCATGAGTTCTAGTTCTGCCTTAGGAATGAAGCTAGCTGGGTGATTTTGAGTCAATCATTATCTGTCAGCTCTAGGAAAAAGACCACTTTGTAAATGAAGACTGACTCAAATGCATCCCCCCAAATGATGGCGAAAGGGTTTAGTGGAACTGTTAGAAAATTGTGCAGAGGTTTAAAGTTTTAAAAGCAGAAATATACACATATGAAGATGTATCATGCCTATCATACTATTGTGTTCCTTCTCAGATAAAGCAATGTTAACCTAAATGCAGGAAAAAATGGATTTTTGTAATGAAAGAAATAAGAGGCTGAAAATAAGAGAAAGGGCAGCCCATTGCCACTGCCACCTATTGCCGTCTCCGAGCCCCCCATTTTTTGGGCTCCATGCATTCCATTTTCAGCCTCCATGCATCCCGTTTTCAGCCCGTTCCAGGCGGAGATAGGCAGCTGCGGTGATCCCCGCCACCTGGAATGGGCTAAAAATGGGACTCATGGAGGCCAAAAATGGGGTGCATGGAGTCCGAAAATGGGGCTATCACCACCACATGGAGGTGGTGATAGGTGGCAGCGGTGATGGGCAGTGATGACGCCGATGGACAGTGGTGATCCCTGCAGCCTGGAACAGCTGATCGGTGGTATTCCAGGAGGCAGATCCAACCGCCAATCAGTTGCTTATGTTAAATCAGGCTGTGCTGAAGCTGACCAGGCTGTTTGCTGCAAGGAGGCAAATTGCTGGGAGGCAGAGGCATTTTTTTTTCTTGTTTTCCTCCCCAAAAGCAAGGTGCGTCTTATAGTCCGGAGCATCTTATAGTCCGAAAAATATGGTAACTTTGTGTAACTCTCTTTTGAAATGGAGGCAACATGGTGGCTCAGCAGTTAAGACACCGGGCTTGTTGGCTGAAAAGCCAGCAGCCAGGTTCAAAACCCATGCGCCATGTGACAGGGTGGGCTCCTGTCCTTGCCCCAGCTCCTACCAGACTAGCAGTTTGAAAGCATCCAAATGCGAGCAGATAAATAGGTACCACTTCAGTGGGAAGGTAACAACGCTCTGTGATGTCATGCTGGCCAGTTTAGCCTGGAAATGTATTTGGACATTGCTAGCTCAATGGCTTTGAAATAGAGATGAGCACTGCTCCTTATAGTTGGCAATGATTAGTGGAGTAAAATCCGCAGGACTCCTCTTTTGGAATAGCTATACTATTTAGCTTTAATAATATAAAGGTTTACCTTTTAAAGATGATGAGTTCTACAGTATAGCCGCACAGTGCTTCTATTCTATTCTGAAATGAGGCTTGGGAGTAGGTAGGAGCATGAATCCAATACTCATTGGTGACTCATTAAAGCAAGTCTTTTTTCAGGATCTGTTTCCACAGTAGCCACACAACTCTGGAAACAGATGCACTTGCTTTAATGAGTGACTATAAAAGTTCTATTTGTGCTCTTGTGGATTCCAGTGCATTTTTTTTGTACTAAATCCAAAACGCTGTGGAGCCCTCTGTGCCACTTCTATTTCAAATAATTTAATTGGCTGCTCATCTATCTTCTCTAAATATTATAGGTTTAGGTATTATATATCTGTATTGGAGTAGATAAAGAGGATGTTCATGCAGTATCTGGATGTGATTGTGTATAATTATTTCTTGTTATTCTGATTTCTTTCCCTTTCCTGAGAAATCCTTCTACCATTTGTCATTTAATTTTAATTTCTCTGACATAGTGAATATTTTTAACAACCTTTGCAACATTTTTTCAAATAACTAACTTATTTCAGAATAGATTATTTATTGGTTTATTTGTTAATTCATGAATTCAAAACCCATTAAATATTTGGTCCCAATATGGTTTAGTTGGCACTTTTTAATTACTGAATTTCTGTTACAGCATTTTTTTCCAGTTCTATACTAAATTGGCATCAAAACTTTTGACTTTCTTCTTTTACCCTGTTTCCTCGAAAATAAGACATCCTCTGATAATAATCCCAATTGGGATTCT
>JANHFM010006331.1:15544-33154 GCA_032468115.1 Grayia smithii
CAGAATTCTCCAGCCAGCTGTGCTGGCTGGAGAATTCTGGGAGTTGAAGTCCACAAGTCTTAAAGCTGCCAAGTTTGGGGACCCCCTGCTCTAACTGATCACACAATGCTAGGTTGCACATGCACATTTCCAGAAAGGGGCAATAGCTGGTTCATTTAACCAAAATATCATCATTCTAAAGCTGCTCCAGGAACCTTTTTAAAAAAATCTCTACATCTGAACATGCCAATGATTTGGAGTAGAGTTACTTGAAGCCTCATTTCAAATACCAAGCATAGAAACAACAAGGATTCCATGGTGAATAGTTTATTGAACTTCACCGCGGACGCAGCCAGAATCCTCAAGTGGCCGTGAACATTAAGGGCTCGAAGTAAGATATCCATCAACATCCCTCAAGCCTTAGTAAGATGAATGGATGTTGTATAGAAGAATACTTTTGAGAAAGATCAAAGCTTTCAAAAAAGCCATTTTCTAAAAGAAGTCGGGTGCCTCTTCCTTCTGTTTTATCTTTTCTTTTGCAAGAAAAATCTGTCAGCCAACAGCTTGCAATGATATCTGGATATGGCTGTATGGCAGCTTCCATATCCTTAATTTAGCACTTGGAAGGTCATCTTAACTTAGACAAATCATCATCAGAAAGAAAGGCAATTCTTTCCCCCAGATATGTGCCATCCCGGTTAGAGAATACCTAGAAGCTTGCTGTGTGAACTGACACCTTGGGCTGTGCCATTTGCTTCATCTTACTGGCCCATCTGATTGTCAGGGCCAGGAATGAAATGAACTGTCCTTAAATGGGCACTCACATCCAAGATATAATGCACATTGGTGTAGTAGTCCCTGCTTCTTAATTAGTAAGGGCAGCCCAATGGTTTTATGTACAATATATTTATTTGAAAGCTAACTCTACCAGTCTATTCTACCTCCAAAGCATAGAGCCAATGTACAGCAGAACACTCCCCCAGTAAATCTGTGTCTTCATATGAATAAGAAAATGGTGTTTTGCAAAGATCAGTGTAGCTTACTCTTTCTGATAAATCACTTTTATGAGGTATATCAAAGGATTACTAAAAACGAATACCCTAATTTTTCAAAAATGCAATTCCAATTTTTTTTTAAAAAAAGAAGTCCAACTAAAACAAAATTCACAGTCCTTTCCCTCATAAGTCAATACATAGCAACAAACATGTAATGAATTAAATGTAATTATGTCCTTCAAAAAATAAATTCTTTTAAAAACAACAACATAACTTCCCTCCCACCCACATGAAATACATGGCTCAATGCTGAAAGGTTCTCCAGAACCAACTGAGCAGCATCCCCGTTTAAAAAAACAAACAAAAACTAACCCAAAAGAATGTTAAAATATATTTCCCTTCCCAAACTCTGACATTTTAGATATAAGGTTCTCAAAATCTCTCTGAAAAGGTAAGAATTTCAATTATGTCCTTTACGTGAGGTATAATATGGATAGTGTTCTTTATATAGATTGTTTTGATTTTCCAACATAATTCTCAGAAACAAGAGAACGAACTGGGCTTATGTCTAAATAATAAAGGAAAACATCATGCAAATTAAGGCAAAGTGTGGGGTACAGAGTCTGGCACCTGAAGTTCTAGAGATGCTTACAAAATTAAGCGTTATTATAAAAATAACCTGGAGCGATATAAATAAATGGAGGTTCCCTTTACTTTTCCCTTCTCCTCTTTTCCAAGATACCAAGTTTTAAATACTATATAGAGCAACCCTTCCCAGCCTAAGAGATTTTAACACAGAGAATTCTTAACATGCTAACTAACATGCTAACCAAAATATTCCTTGTGTTGAAATACAGAATCTTGAAAGGTGCTGTGGTTGGGGAAAGGTATTTATGGAAAACATTTACAGATTTTGGAACTTTTGCACATTTCTGATATTTTGGGATGGATCACTTTCTTGAAAAGGGGCAATTTTACCCTTAGAGATGTTTTATTTCCAAGACACCAGCTTTACACTAAAGACATACACATATCAATGTGTTACTGTCTGGATACCTACATTCATTTCATCACACACACATTTCATCTTTATTAAAGTATTGAAAGCATGCAGCATTTAGCAGGATCAGTTACTTTGGGTAGAAAAAAAAAATCTAATTCTGTCAAACTCTGGAAAGCTGCAAAAGTAGTTTAAGAAAAAGAAGGCCACTGTGTTAACTGTAAAAGCAACACCCCATCATTGGAGTGGAAATATTTGTTGTTATCAATGCAGATACCTCAACTGCTATCTCCGAAAACGGAGACTTAAAAAAGCTTACAAAAGTGTAATAACTGAGGGCAAATATGATTAACATCTTTAAAAAGATGATAAATGTGGAAACCGAGTAGGGGAATCAAAGCATTAAACAAAAGCCCTCATACATTAAAGGCACACTATAAATATGACTATTTTCTGAAAACTCAAGATTAAATCAAACTTCCATCCATTTTTAATCATTTATCTTAAAATGACTTAAAATGACTATCCAAATTTTGTAAACTTGTATATAGCTAAACTGAACATAATCTGGGAAAAATATTCCATGTTTTTCAAGAAATCATCTAATATATTGATTTCAATAGCTCAGAGAAGAAACCAACCAGAATGCTTGGCTTGATTTTTGAAATACATGCTGCATAGAAAGTATTAAATTGCCAATTACAAAAGCTAAATTGGTTAAGCACCTCAAAGAAGAAGTTGTGCATAAATATCAATATAACGAGTTGTGTGAAATTGCAGTTTTACATGTGTGAGAAATACACTCTAAATGCTAAGGTTTGTATTAAAACTACTCCACCTGACCGTATCCCAAAGGAACTTAATTTTAAATTGCTTGGTAGTATTTTATAGAGGAATTTCAACTCAGATCGCCAAAGCACAATTTGCTCCCTACTGCTTCTCCTTGTAAAAGTTTGCAGGGAAATTCAGAGTTGGGGAGGCCATGGAGTATTGTAGTTGGCCATTCCCTATAGCAAATGGGTTTTCCCCAGAGATGATGAAGAGAAGCTGTTGGAACGCTGATTCCAAATAGTATTCATGCAGCCTATGATTTTGGAAGACAGTAACATAAGAATGTGGATGACATGGGGAAAACATTCTGCTCTCTCTACAGTTTCTGTCATGGTATATCTTTCTTCGCTGCCCTCTTTCCCTGCAATTTCCCTTTCCTTCCGCCCCTCTCAGAAATCACCAAAGTCCCAATTTGACACATGCTAGTCCCTATCTTCCCACGGCCTTTTCTCTCTTCTCTCAGTCACTGCTGCCACCAGTGGGCATATCCCACTGATGTCCCTAGCATCGTCCTTTTCTTTCTCCCATGACATGCAGATGTTGTGGATTTTTCCCATGTCCCCCAACTGTTTTTGCTAAAAAAACCAAAAACATTTGCTTTCGTCCATGCCTCCAAAATGTGCATATTTCAGTTGGGATACAAATCTCACAACATGAACTCTCCCGCATATGGAATAATATGTGTATGGAACATTTTGCACATCTTTGCAGCACAGTCTCATTCATCAATCTCTTTCTGAAAGAGACACAGTTGGGGAATTGGTCCAGATCCACATCAGTGCTAGGAAGTGGGATGTCAGGAAGGCAGCTGATAATCTCTCCGGTTTAAGGTGAGGACATAGCACACATTGTATTTTTATTTTATAAAGTATGGAAAAATAAAATTTATTAAAAAAATATGCTAGAAGTCCAACATTTATCTATACCTGACTAAGCTTTAAAATCAGTGTTACACTTGTGTGGTATCCTGAGTCAAAAGTATTGTATATACATGCATACAGCAGGCTCATAAACTTAACACTGCAAGCTTTGATTGGCAAGCAATCTAAATTGGCTCTACTGGAATTAAAACTGCCTTAAACAACGGCTCTCCAAAGCAGCTGGAAATCTAATGCCATAAAACCATCAGCAGCACTACTGTAGTGTTTTATCATCATCATCATCATCATCATCATCTTTTAATGACCCCACAATCTCTTGCGGGGTGGAATCTGGGCAACCGAATGGAGCTGAGTGTTTACAGGCCGGATGCCCTTCCTGTTGCCAATGCGGAATTATATTCAGCAGATATATTCTCATCGTGCCCAGAGAGAGAGATATCTGCCTCTACCTAGGATCGAACTCACAGCCTCCTGATTGTGAGGGGAGAGCTCTACCTCTAGGCCACTGCACCACTCACTACTGTAGTGTTTGATGCTGTAGTGTTTTCCTGTGATTTCGTAACGTTTTAGTGACTGGGACTTTCAGTGTCTGGATGGAACTTGTAGTGCATGGGTCCTGTAGTGTTTGGCTCCTGTAACATCCATCTGCTGTATTTTTAAGCAATAAGATCCTGTAACAAAGGCTGACCTAAAATTTAAACATATTCTTAAAATTTAAACATATTCTTGATTAGACAACAAGGTCCTAATCCTGAATACCCCTCCATATACGTATCCCTTTGAGGCTCAATAGATGTATTGATACCTGCAGATATAAATTTTTGCTTCTATTTGCTTATGTTTACTCTGGCATACTCAGAATAGGAAGTCATAAATATAGTCACAGATAAGGAATATTGAATCCGACTGACAGTATTGGGCCAGTGCAGGGTAAAAGGAAGACTGTTGAAAGGTAGTTGCAGACTAGTTGCTGCTCTTTGGTTTTAGAACTACCTTCCCTGAAAACTCCCTGTGAATTAGTATCTCTACCAGTTATAAAATGTCCACTGTAACTTTCAACTTAACCGAAATAATCAACGCTCTGAGATAGCACTTCCCAAACTGTTAACAACCAGTTCCAAGCAAACAGCTATTTCCAGAGCAACCATGTCTTACTCATTTGATTTGGTGTGAAATAAGTTAGCAAAAGACCATCCTGAGTTAATAGCTTTGGGAGAATCATCATCATCATCTTTCGGAGGGATCAAAAACTGCCGAGAATTAATTGAACAAGGGCTCCCAAATGAGACATTTTCTGTGGATTCTGGAGAATCTGGACAGCCTGTATTCCAGGAAGATGCATTCACTTGTGGTCTATAGCCTGCACCCTTGTCTGAGTCCTCTTCTGTCACTGATGTTTCCTCCAATTGTCTGAAACTATTAACTGCGAGTTGCATTTGTGGTTTATAACCTGCTGAAACCACACAATCAGCTTCTAATTCTTCGTTTGGTTTAACTGGAGCTGAATACATTGACTGGACATCAATATAAACAACCTGGGAAGACACTGCAGATTCATCCTCTGGTGGATTAGATATGACTTCCTCAATGATTGGTGGACAATAGGAAACCACAATGTGGCTCCCCGATTCAGACTCCAAGCCATCTTCAGGAGGGTCTTCCATAACAGGAGATGTAATGGCGGTGTCTTCAATTTTCAGACCCTGGGACTGGGTTTCAACTACTTCAATGTTGTTGGGAGTACATGGGTTCATCTCCAAGGTTTTAGAATTAGAGTTCCCCTACAATCAGAAAATAAAATAAGCTTGATATACTCAGCACTTGCACAGGTAAATAAACTGGATTATTAAACTGGAAGGAAAATTATATCACTTTTCTTTTTATTGCTGATTTGTCTTTCTTTTTTAATAAAATATTTGAAGTGTTTATTCTTACATGAATATTTTATTTTAGCTTCAGGGCTGGAAAGAGATTCTAGAAATGTTCCAGATTTTTTGTGCAATGCTGACTAAATATTGCAAATTTCACATAATGTTCCATCAAGCCTGGGGATTTTATTTTGCTGCAACTGGTTTAAAGAAGGAGGTTGCTTTATACAATAAACACCAAAGTAATGACGTGCTATTTAATTAAGACTGCTGCTCAGACTTCCACAAACTTGGGCATTCACTGCAAATAAGATCTAACTTAACTAATAAAAATGTATTATATATATTCATGGACATGCCAAGAATTTTAGGCTCACAATACAATCCCAAAACTGGGTTTGCCTTACCCACAGATGGGCTTATCCACAAGTATATATGGTAATACTCTTTTAAAATACCCTTATATATCTGTAGATGTCGGTTGTGACAATTTAAAATGATATTCATTCTGGAAAAGAACGTTTATTGATACAAAACAAAACATATACAAAAATTTCAAGGATCCATCAGTAGCACATTTTAATGGCATTTTAGTTAAAAATCCGAGGGCTAGTTTAAATGAGGATGGGCTTAGTCATACTAGTAATACTACTTGATCAAAACCTGTGCATTTCATCTAGGCCAGTGGTTCTCAACCTTCCTAACAAACCATAAAATTATTTTTGTTGCTATAACTGTAAGTTTGCTACTATTATGAATCGTAATGTAAACACCTGAAAGGCAGGTGTTTCCTCGAGCTTTCTCACAAGCGCAATGGCCCACATCTAACGAAAATCAGAGTCTACGGCGCCTACTTGGAAATAGGACCTATTAGACTTGCCTGGAGACGGATAGAGGAGCGGTGCCTTGGTTCCTAAGACCATCGGTAATATGTGTTTTCTGATGGTCTTAGGCGACCCCTGTGAAAGGGTCGTTCGACCCCCAAAGGGGTCCCGACCACAAGTTGAGAACAACTGGATTAGATGGTCATGCTGTCTGGGGTGATCTGAACCATTTAGTTTTGAGATAAAGCCTCAAAAATTCAATGGCCCTAAAATACAGAAAAATGCTCAGATTTAATCAAAGCTCCTCCCCCCCACCAATAAAAAGTCTGCTATAGAGGAAAATTGAGTCAAAAATTATGTTTGTTCCATCCTGAACAAAAGATTTAAGACTAGGAACTGAATTTGAAACAAGGAATCCTGATATAGTGGCACATGGATATATAAGGTTGTACAGAACCAAAAGGTATGGTACAGTACACTACAGTACTAAATTCCACCCATCTCAAAATGTGCTATATAATGAGCTGGAATAATTTTGCATGGATTCTCTGCACTTGATCAACACAAGAACCTTTTTCCTCTCAACACCCATATAAAAACTTAGCAGTGTGGACAAGAGTTCACATGTCGATCCAAAACAGAGGACCCTGGAGTGTTTATCCAATGGAGAAGCTGTGCTGTACATTTCTAATACTTTTGAAAAAGAATGCTAGGTCACATAGCCCTACGAAGGAGTGTATGAGTCTGTTTTAGTACAGCTGAGAGAACAGAAAAATAATGGAAATGGTTCTGGAGAAGTGATTTCCATACACTATTCTTATGCTAAAGAAAATAAATGTCAGGAAAGCAGCCGCATCTACTTAAAAACTAAGGAATGGGCAAAGCTCTCCAAAGTATTCTGGAGCATCCCAAGCAAAGCTCTGTACAGGAATAGAATCCCCAAATATGATTCAGACAAATCACAATTAAGAACTCAAATCAAAACATTAATAATCTTTATCACAATAACAATGCTAAGAATTTTTTTTTAAAAAATGCAAAGTATTCTTTTTTGCAAGGCTAATTTTATTCCAGAATTTTATCAATCAAACTCATTAAACTCTGTTATCCTCTCAGCTTCTCCTCTTGGCCTAGAAATAATATTTCAAAACAATTTTCTAGTTAGAGACTATTTTAATTACACAGATTCTCCTCTCAGTTATTCAGACAGGCTTTATGGTTTGATAACTACAAAAATACAGTTTTTAGTAGATACAGAAAAAGAAGTATCATAGAAACAAAATCTAACACTGTTTTACTAAAAACATTTGTCATTTACAGATGAATTAAAAATCAATTTTACAAGCTTGCTTAAAATGAAATGAATCAATTGTCAAGTGTTGATTAGAAAATACTTATAAAATTCAATCTTGCATTATTCCTAAAAAACTATACATAATTGTTATTGAGGCTACTTTTGAAATACATAGGGAATAATATTGTAGGATGTACTATTATTTTTAAAAACTTTAGATTTGAGCACTGAAATGCAGACCAAAACTATTGAAAGAGGTGATTGGGAATCAGAATTTTAGATTTCTGTTATCATATTTGAATATTTATATCGTTTTCCTGAAATCCTTTACTGCCTATTTACATTATAATGCACTGCATCTTTAAAATAGTCATGTTTAGGCAAGAGACCAAATGACCATAATTGTAATGATATAATTTGTTCTAAAGTGAAATGTGGACAGCTAGGGTTTTTTTTTTTTAGTTTCTATAGCTCAGAAAACAAGCAAATACTAGGAAAAAGGAATGAGAAAAGAATGAAAAAAAATAATGCTATGTTTTAGTCAAATTTCTGGTGTAATGGTGGTTTTACAAAATAAAGGGTTGGTGTAATTTATTTTATGTTTATTTAATACAGGTAACTAAATTGCCACAAGCCTTGTTCAGGCTTTTTTACTTGAACAAGCAAGATGTCCAAGTGCAGGATTTCATACAGTCAGAAATCCTAACAAGAAGGTGTTGATGTTCTCATAAGAGCTGTCTTGATTTACCGGTCTACATTCAAGGATCCCATCAGTGCTGATGCTCACACAACATCTGCTGATGTCTGTGGGACACAGGCTCTCAGAGGAAGCACATTCTCAGTTGCATGTCCAGACAAAACAGTTAAAAGGCTTGTGTTACATTGGAGTCTGAGCCTTAAAATAAACAGGTCACTCAGATTTTAATTAAATTGTGATGTACAAAAGTTATTTTCATGTCCTAAGGCACTGAATGAACACAGTGAATCAAGAAACATAAGAAAACCTTACAATAAACTGAAATATAGCATAAAGGAATATGTGCAGCTGCAGCCCCAAAGAACAACAAATTGTTTAATCCACACTGCTTAGTACTTTGACAACTTTTCCTTTCTATTATTATAAATCTTTTAAATGAATATCATTGATTTAAGGAAAAACTAAACCTGTAATTCTTGTTAACTGTCTGAAGATTTAACAGCCAGTGCAGATGAACACAGCATTGCTATTTCTGTAAAAATATCTGAGAAAGAAAGAGTTTAACCTTTTTCCTTTAACTCAGTCTGCATATATTTTTTAAAGCTGAGGAATTTCCACTAGAAGTAATTATGACTCATGCTGTTTGTTACATGTAAACCTTTGCACTACAAGCACATCGGAATTGCTAATTTCTCATACCTATACAGAAAACTGACTCTCAACAGTTAATTCAATACACGTGATAAGAGAAGGAAGCTTCAAATATTAATAAATGAAGACAGCTTTTATATGTTGGGGTAATAAGAAACATTACCTTCCTTATTGAATTTACCTAAAATGCATAAGTTTTAAGGTTTCTTATAACAACTTGTTCAAAGCATTCAAATGCTTCACACTTAAGTGAAAAATGTATCATTTACAATCATTTGGAAATATTTAATATCTTTTCCTAGATGAAAAATGTCATTATTGTACATACTTACAAAAACCTGTATACAAAAATATAAATCATTTTACAGTATGAAATCTCACACTTCACTTGCTTTACAGGAGGCCCCCCAAATTAAACAACATTGTATTACAGAAAATACTTTGTTGCTGAAATGTTTAATCTGAGCTCCTGAACACATAATATATTTATACAAACCACTTACATTCCTGATTTTTAAAAATACTTTAAAAAGATATTTTGTGGCAATGTCATACAAAGGAAATAACCATGACACCTTTCCTGCCAATTAAGAGCAACTCCACTGGAGCTTAAAGCAGTTAAAATCCTCACTACATTAGTTGTTATGAAGAAAATAACTTAATTCTGCATTTTTTTCTTCCCAGAATGAATGTTCTCAAACATGTAACTGTTCAAGAGCCTCAACATATTTTACAATATATTTTACCAAAATAACAGATAAATGAAGCATTTGCATTATTCATCTATCTGGTTAGTCTCTTAATTTTTTGACATCTTAACCTCTAGTATAAAACTTCGTTTTCATAAATTACATGCATACTTTGTACAATATATGACAATGTAAT
This sequence comes from Grayia smithii, assembly GCA_032468115.1. NCBI lineage: Eukaryota > Metazoa > Chordata > Lepidosauria > Squamata > Grayiidae > Grayia > Grayia smithii. The sequence continues at coordinate 25,450 of JANHFM010006331.1, forward strand.
GCAAGCAGCCAAATGCACATGTGTATCCTACATCTAGATTTAAGTCTAAAAAGTCAGAAAGAAAATATTAAAATCTGAAGTTAAAGCCACAATAATTAATTTGATTTTGTCACTGCAGTTGCTTTTGTGTTTGTTGCTTTAGAATCCTGACTGGGATTAATCGCTGACGGTGCCAATTTTTTCTCTTTTGAAGCAACAGGTGCCAGTGCAGGCATCACTTTAGTACTTTGTCCTTCAGAATCTAGTGACTGATTAGCAGTTTTTAAGCCCAGTGGTGCCAATTTGGGCATAGGCCTCCATGACATGTCCGATGTGCCAGCTTCTAAATTAGTTTTCATATGAAGAACGGGAGGTGAAACACTTCTTCTCTTTGCTGAGGATTCCAAGTTTTTTCCACTTCCGTTTATTTTTAACAGGTTGGAATTTCTATCCTTTACTTCAGAGCCTAGCATGATTTTTAAAGCATCAGATTCTGATGAAACCTCTCCAGCATTTCTGTTGCCAACAGGAAAATCATCATCATCCAAGTGAAGTAGGAGAGGAGTTATGGAATCACCATTGTCTTGAATCATAGAAAGATCCTTAAAATTCCCACCAACTGTACCAAATTGGAAAGCAGAGCTACTTGCCGAGTTTGATTCCTGGCGACTTTCTGTATCTGCTAGAGAAAAGCTAGAACTTAGGGGGTTGGAAAGTTCTGGTATGTCTGAAGCATCATCACTCAGATTCTGATTGAGGAATGCAATTTCATTCAGAAGTGAGGTCAGAGATTCATCTGTATCATCATTCTCCTCTATATCTACTGAACTGCTTGTATCCATTGTTGGTTCATGAATTACGGAAGCAACTTGCTGCAGTTCCATTTCTGACCCAGAGTCCTTGGCTTTGTTAATCTGTAGCTTTTGCAATGAGGGATTCTTTGACTTTTGACAATCTTCTCCTCCATCTACCTCTTTGGCCCATGTCTGGCTTCCAGTTAATTCTTCAAAGCAGAGCTTTGTTCCAAATGTTTCTGGAGAGTCTTTTAAACTGGAAACGTTTAGTATTTGTGGAAAACTATATTTTTCCTGAAGCAGATCTTGTGTTGTTCCAGTAACATTTCTCTCTTTTTCAGAACCTTCTTCATTTTCTTTGCATGTATGATTGGATGTTTCCTGAGATAAAACTTGCATGGAAAGTTCAGATGCCCTAGAATTAGTATTTAGCATTGTATAAGGTCCTTTATTTGTATCCAGATTTAAATTTGTTTCTTCTTCAGTAGCTAGTGATGTCACATTCACGATTCTTGGCATCAAGAATGAATCTTCATTTTCTGCTTAGGCCAAACAAAACAAAATCAATCAGATTATTGATTAAAGGATTCCAATATTATTCCAATCATTCTAGTCTGTCTCCAAACTAAACTCACTAACCTCAGCAGATTTCCCCTCCTCTGCATTCTCTTCTCCAAGAATGTGTAATCTCTCTCTCTGTGTGTGCGTGTGTGTGTGTGTGTGTCTGTGTGTGTGTGTCTGTGTGTGTGTGTGTGAGAGAGAGAGAGAGAGAGAGAGAGAGAATTATTGCTTGGAAAAGTAAGCTGTTTTACCTGCAAAATTTGCGATTATTTATCTTATGCATGCTAACAGATGAAAATGAAAAGTTATCTTCCTTCTTTGAAGAAATGTTGACTTGGCCTTGGGAATGGAGAAAGAATGAGTCAGCCATTAAGATAGGATTTTCAGAAAAGATTGCTCAGTCCCAAGAAAGCGAAAAGACAAAGAAAGATACTCAAACAATCCCACCTTGATTTTGTTTGGTATAAGAAGCGGCAGGAAGAAACACTGATAAAATTGAAAGAGTCTGTTCTTCTACTATACAATAATAAAGAGCATTCCTTGGATTCCTGCTTTGCCTATTCATCTATATCATATTATATTAAAGATGGAAAAAATTCTGAAGTGATTTATCTTGGTCTGATGTTTTTACATCTCAAAATCCTGGCATTTTAAAAGTGGTATGTAGACTTTATACTGTGTGTGTGAGAGAGAGGGGGAGGGGGGAAAGATGATTGTGCTTGTATAAAACAAAACAAAAGTGGTAAATACCAGGTAATGGGCTATCACAAGGATACAAATCCTGAGTAATCCATTTGGTTTACCAGCAATTAAGAGCAGCATTTCCCAAGAGATTAGTTACAGATGGCTTCCCTGCCATGATGGCACTTGCAGTTCTAAGGACTAGCAGGTCCAACTAATGGGTGTTCACAATGATAGAAACATTCTACAAGCCCTCCATAGTTATGTGAATTAACCAATTCAAAGCACCCATCGGAATGCTATCATAACCCACAGAATGCATGTCATAAAAGGCTGATGCAGAGAAGCAGTGGTGGTTTTCTTCGGCCTTGCTTATTCAAATGCTGAGTTCAGATTTGTGAGGTTATTGGTAATCATGTGGACTCCCTGGCCTAAGAGGAACAATTTGAAGAACAGAAATGTATTCCAGAGTTCCAGAGAGTAAAGTCCATGACTTTAGCCGAGGGGAAGAGAGAAGCATGAAATTCACAGCTACTCCATTTTAATTATGCTAGGTATAAGTTGAATATGACAATTGCTTGGACAGCCTTTTAAGTTTCTATTACATTACCCCATTAGCAAGAGAATGATTTCCTGAGTTTGCTAGTCCCCCAGAGAAAATAAAAATTATAGAGACAAGTGTACACATTCATTTGGGAATGAAAGAGACCTTTGCCATCAAAAAGGTCTGCAAATCCTTAGTTCAAACCCGACTCTTGAACGGCAGTTATGCATTGCAGCACAGTCTGTCATCATAGTTAGCAGCAGAACAGCAAGCAGTGATCAACTGTTTCACAACATGGACAACCTCAGCATGGAAAAGTAATGGTCTCTCACTCAATGTCAGAAAAGTAAATCAAGAAGGAAGCTTTTGTCCAAAGGAAATACTGATATTTTGCTAGGCCTGTTTGAAAATGGCTGTTTCAAAGGGAAAGAGTAAAGTTTTAGCTGTCATTCCTTTCCACAGGAGCCAAATATAAATACTGATAAGCTCTGAGGTTAATCATATTTAGCCATGTGGATTGAAACACTGACCCTAAAAGACAGAATGCTTATCCTATACTTGAGTATGCACTTAAATTTGACTTCTTAATATAGAATGAAGCAAAATATTTTAACACTGGACCTATTGAAGGATAATTTTGAACAATGGACCCAGAAGTCAATTTTAAGAATGTCTGCCTCTATAGCTAGACTGCATTTAAACAACGTTATGAAAGAAGAACAAGTCTTACCTGAACAGATTGAAACTGATCTGAAAGTGGATTTAAAAATAACAGGCTACAAGAATGATACAGGTAAAGATGCTGCACTGGACATACAACCTCACTCTCCTTCCACCAAAACAAAACCTGGCTAATGCTATTAAGAGATATAAAAAGAATAAACCAAAAAAAGCAAGTTGGGTAATTTCCCTATGCTGGATTTACAAAAGAGGCTTGTTTGACAACTTTGACAAGAGCCGTGGTGGCGCAGTGGTTAGAATGCAATACTGCAGGCTACTTCTGCTGACTGCCAGCAATTTGGCAGTTCGAATCTCACCAGGCTAAAGATTGACTCACCCTTCTGTCTTTATGAGATCAGTAAAATGAGGACCCAGATTGTTGGGGGCAATATGTTGACTCTGTAAACTGCTTAGTGAGGGCTGTAAAGCACTGTGAAGTGGTATATAAGTCTAAGTGCTAATGCTGTTGAAGAATTCTGTGTGAAGGATAAAGAAAGCAAAAAGAAATCAAATTCTAGGACTATTGATGAGACTAAAGATCAAGATTGTTAAAAGAAAAAGGAAGAAATATAAAGTTGGTTTATTTGATTAAGGTTAAATAGATTTGTTGTTATCTCTGGTAACCCTTAATGGAATTTTGCTGGTCAGGATTGACATGACAAAGCTTTAAGAATTTATTTATAGGTAAGAGTTAGAATATTGTTGTATTTTAAGATGTGATAAAGTCTAAAATTGTTTATACTTATGATGAAGGGGGAAATAATCGCTTCATATATTTCTTTTATTTTGTTTTACTGTATCTTTATTTTTTGTCTTTTCTTTTTTCTATCTATTTTTTATCTCTGCATGGGGACTACCTATAGTTGAGACAAGTGATAAAAATTTCCCCTTTGTGGACATGAACAATTAAGTAAGCTTCATGCCAGAAGCAAGGCTAGCTTCAACTTAATATTTTCAGTTGTTTTCTCATCTTACCTGACTGCTCTTTTTCATCATTGCCCTCCGTTTCTGATTTGACTTTGGCTTGCAGAAGTGTGGTAGGCAGGGCAGCAACCTGTCTTGGCACCAATGAGTTTCTGAATGCCAGAACCTGCCCATTTGTAGTTACTAAAAGGTTGGCATTGGTTAATGTTATAGAAGGAGGTAGGTCTCCTGTAAGAAAGCAATAATAAAGAAATGTTGGGATAGTACATAAATAACAAGGAATATTATTTATCTTGGCATTCCTTCTACGTTTATTCCCATAAACAACTACTGTTTTTCTATAACGCATTTCAAAGCACACTGAAAATTTTAAACATCAAAAGCAACAAAAAAAAATCTAAAGAAAACTTTAAAGCAACTTTGTAATACCACTATAGTATTTCGTACATTACAGTGGCTGCTGTGGTAATTTATTACCTTACTATGCTAATAAGTATAGTATACCTACTATACTAATAAATTACAGGCAGTCCTTGGTTTATGACAGTAATTGGGATTGGAATTACAATCGCTAAGTGACAGTCATAAAGTGCCATTTCCCTTGATTGTGCTACCTAGTTCGTTTCCAGCATTCAGTGATGACTTCACATGATTGCGATTTCCAATTTCCTGATGGCTTTCCATTGACTTTGCCTGCTCAGCAATGAATGTCAGGAATCATGCTCATATCACCATGGGAGAAATGGCTGTAATTAATTCAATACCACTGCAAGTTTGAACAGTTACTGAACAAGCAGTCACTAACAAGGACCACTTATATCTTATTTCTTTTTTAAATACCAAGGTTGTAATTGTGTAACACAGCAATGAATCCTAGACATGAGATGCATTATGTTCAAGAATATCTTATGGTTAGAAACGTAATTTTGGGTAGATTAATTATTCCTGTGTTTCTTCAGCCTACCTGTGACATGGTTTCCTTTCCTGGAGAGTATCAATGGTTTTGTACGTTGATTGGATAAGACCACTGGCTTCACCTCTCCAAGGACAGAAGTAGGATCTTTTTCCACTGAAGGACTAGCAGTCGCCGTAGTTTCAATCGTCTTCGTAGGATCTGTTTTTTCTTTCTGCTTCCCTTTTTGAGCCGCTACTGCTTTCTGTTTGGCGTAAATGTATTCTAATTTTTTCAAGACCACTTCTTGTGTCTTTCCTAGAGATGAAAGTAGTAGTCAGGTTTCTCTTTTACAACGAACATACTTACAAAAGTCTAAACTTCCAAGGGAAATTATATGCTAGCCCAAATGCAATTGTTTTTAGTCTTTCTTTCTCCATCATAAACATGCAAGGGCTCTATATTCCTGGGACTTCCATGGAGTAAATTATAATTACTTATTAGATTTTATTTTTAATCATGCCTTTTTATATATAACTCAAGGGTGTGAACATACCTACTGTTCCTGTTTCCTACTTTCCTCATAACAACCACCCTGTGAGGTGACCTGGGCTGAGAGAGAGATTAACTGGCCCAAGCTGGCTTTCATACCTAAAGCAGACTCAGAACTCAGTCTCCTGGTTTCTAGCATCTTAACCAATCAACCAAACTGGCCCCAGGTCGCATAATATTACTGCAATATACAGGTAATCCTCAGTTTACAACCATATATTGGTTACAACCATTTATTGACAAACATTAAGTAACTCTTCAAAGTTGCAACATTGCAAGAATTGACTTATGTCCGTTTTTCACACTTATGACCATTGTAGCATCCCCACGGTCACATGATCAAAATTTGGCAGCTTCGCAACTGGCATGTATTTAAGACAGTGTTCCAGGGTCATGTGATCAGTTTTTGTGACCTTCTAAAAGTAATGTCAATAGAGAAGCCAGATTCACTTAACAAGAGTGGTAAGAAAAGTTGTAAAATGGGGCAAAATTCAATTAACAACTGCCTTGTTTAGCAACAGAAATGTTAGGGCCAATTGTGGTTGTACATCAAGGACTGGCTGTATGGAAAAAGCATTTAATTATCTTTTATGGTCCTAGCATGAGTTCATAATTTCTTGAAGGTTTTCCTACTCTCCATCTGTGGCAGCTTCCAGGTTCTATTTTAGGACTATTCACATATTTGAAAACTATACTTCAGTTGTAGCAAGTAACTTTCTTTGCCCACCACTTCACACTATTCCAGTGATTCACAATCCTAAGATTTTATTCTACTCATTCTCTCTGACATCTCACCTGATAGTGCAGATACTTTACGAACCAAGGTATCCTGTGTGTGCAACAATAAGTTCTTTTGCCCTGTGAGTTTGTCTGCTTGATCTGTCAGAGCCTGGATCTCTTCCAAGGCCTGAAAAACGAACTATTTTTAGATTCCAGCAGAATATATTTGAACAGAAATGGCTTCTCATCTTCATATCAGTACATTATTTGATTTTTTTTTAAAGGAACTAAAATTAAATAAAATATGCTCCAAGTCATATGCCTGCACAAAGAAGGGCAATCATGCAGGTTTTGTTTTAGCTAAAAAACATCGAGGAAACAACCAATGAGTTAAACTTGGACAAAATCTCCAATTTTAGTTCATGAGTCATATAACAGAGTAACAGAATTGGAAGGGACCTTGGAGGCCTTCTAATCCAACCTCTGTTCAGGCAAGAAACCCTATACCATTTTAGTCAAATGATTGTCTAATCTCTTTATAAAAACTTCCAGTGTTGGAGCACCCACAACTTCTGGAGGCAATTCATTCCACTGATGAATTGTTCTGTCAGGAAATTTCTCCTTAGTTCTAGGTTGTTTCTCTCCATGACCAGTTTCCATCCAATGCTTCTTGTCCAGCCTTCAGGTGCTTTAGAGAATAGACTCAACCCCTCTTCTTTGTGGAAGTTCTTTAGATACTGGAACCCTGCTATCGTGTCACCCCTAGTCCTTCTTTTCATTAAACTAGACATTAGTCATTTCAAGATATTTTCAAGGAAGTTTTGAGAAAAAATCCAGATAACTAAAAAATATTATTTAAAAAAAATAATGGCATTAGAAACAGGCATGGCAGTGCTTAGATTCCAATCTCCAATAAGCTTACTGAGCTGCTAATATCTAGTCAATCTAGATCAGTGATGGCGAACCTTTTAGAGACTGAGTGCCCAAACTGCAACCCCAAACCCACTTATTTATCGCAAAGTACCAACACAGCAATTTAACCTGAATACTGAGTTTTTACTACCTAAAATAATGATAAACAAGGCAGAGTTTAGCCAATTGTTCTAAGAAAAACGTGATAAATGCACTTTTATGCCCCTTCATTTTTTTCCTAATTGGAAATATTATGTTTAACAACAATAAAAGAGAAAAACCTTTTGTAATATCATTTCTCTCTTTCCCTCCCTCTCTGCCTCCCTATTTCTTTCTCTCTCTCTTTCTTTCTTTCCCTCTCTCTCCCCCCCCCAGGGGGGGGGGAAGGAACCCCTGAACTGGTGCTGGGTAGTGGGAATCTGACGT
>JANHFM010006331.1:44586-57980 GCA_032468115.1 Grayia smithii
TCTTGAATTGCCTCTACTTTCCCATCTAGTTTTTGTATTTCTAATTTCATTTCCCCTACCTCCGACTTCATCTCCCTAATTTCTGTTTTAATTTCCATGTGGTTCTTTACTATTGTTTCTTGTAATAGTATCATGGTTTCCTGAATTTGACTAAGGGTTACTTGCATGGATTGAGTGGTCGGTGTTACCTTATCCACTGTAGATGTTCCCTCAATCATTTTCTGGCTTACTGGTGAGGCTATTGTTAGGGATACTGCTTGTGACCCCTTTTTAAGTGTTTTAATCATGGAGGAGGTAGATGAGGTAGACATATCTTGCAAGATTTCTCTTTGCTGGTTCAGGATTTCTACAATTCGATCCCAGATTACCATAGAAAGAAACAGATGTTTTCTATTACTGTATTTACAATATTGCTAATATCCTATATTCCTATTATTCCTATTCCCTCCAAAATTTAATAATAAATAGCAGTAAAAAAATTCTATACTTAATTTTATCTACTTGTACTTAATACTTAAATATTTATACAGAAAAATATGAAAAAATTAATTATCAAGAGTTATATTAAGTTGGTTGGTTAAATTACTCCTTAATCAATATTAATGATAAAGTTAATTCTAAGATAAACCACTATTAACAAAATGATGACAAGCAGTGGATATATAATATATATACAATCAATTTCGGTCTACCGCCCAGGGAGAAAAAGTTCCAACCTTTCAAAGGTCCATTATTCTTTAGAGATCAGTTTTTCCTCAATCCTTCCGTCAATTTCATAAAGCAAGAAGAGAAGAAGAGAGAAAGTGTTTTTTCTTCCCAAGCTACCGTCTCTTCAGCACTCTTCGGCACTTCACTATAGCTGTCAAGTTCTCCGTTTCCAGCACTTCAGTTTTTGCTGAGTCACTTATGTCCTCCCCTTGTAATCCAACTTCCTCAATTGCTCAGTCCAATATCACAACTCCCCGACGGATCGTCACCTTAAATTCTAAGTTATCTTTATAGTTTATAGTCTTAATAAAGTTAAAGTTAGCGCACCCTCGTTTCACTCCACAGGTATATACTTCGTTTCAGTCCAGAAATACACAAAGCTAAGTTATTCTTTTTTTCTTTTCTTTTTTTTTTTCCTTTTCCCCTCCTTTGCCGATCTTTGCTTCAAATCCAATTAATTTGCCGCTTTCTAATCAGGGAAGCTGCACCTTTAAAGATTTCACCACTGCGGCTATCCAGTAAGTAACTCGATCGCTAAACAAGTTATGCTGTTTTTACTAATCCGCGATCTTCCTTCTTGCTGTTAATATGGCGCTCGCGTTTAAAGGGCCGCGTACTGCTGCCTTCTTCGTTGAGGATTGGGGAGGTTTCTCCTCACTCCCCTGGGGAATCGCACCCTTCCCCAGTCGCTCCAAGCCTTCCCCTCCAGATCGCTAGCCTCACCTGGGGTACGCGATCTAACTGGAGTTCGTCCTCAGCTAAAGACCCGATTCGAGAGGGAGAGCTCTCTCTCGGACCGCTGCAACGCTTCGCTGCCACCGGAAGAGTCGGCCCACAATCCCACAAATCTAATGTAGTCCTGAAATTAAGCGAAATTGTATACTCCTCAAATAAAAGTGCAATTGTAAAGAATTCTGAGCAGAAAAGAGGGAAATGAGATTTTTTTTTTACATTATTTCCAATTAAAGGATGGAAATCTATTCTCCTAGCGATTGTGCTTGAGATCACTGTGAAGAAGAGGAATGTGGTACACACATATATTTCTGTACATCTACATAGAAAAGAATTTACATTAATATATTCAATATTCTGGGAGCTTCCAGATTTTCTGGGTTTCTAATTCTATATAGCCCATGATCGCTGAATAAAATTTGCTTCTTCTAATCTGATTGTTCCTGTTTTCTATTACACATGAAGTCTTTTTATATTAACCTGTTAGCATGGCATTCACACTCATAAAATGGAGCAATTGCATGCCGCCCAAGATTCTGAAGAGTAATTCAAGATTTCACGCAGATAAACATAGTCTTTTTGACCCCATCATATGGAAAGAACAGAAAATGTTAGCTAATTATCACATACTGCAGGGAAGAATCTGAAGGAGTGTCTGAAGAGCAACTGAAAAACTTGAATTTTCACATGTCATTAGTTATATGAATTAAGGATATTGATTTGATATATTTGACTATATAATAAATATTGCTTAATTTTGTAGAGATACAAATTTTGATTCTCAATTTAACTCTTTACGAAGTATTTGAAATAATTATCAATTATTTTCAGCTACCACCTGTACAATCCAATGCCTGCTTTCATTTTTCATTACATTAGCAAATCATCACTTAGTTTGACTTTGAGCAATTAAACTACCAGGAAAACTTCATTGTTAGGACAGTATATCTGCATGTTCAGGAAGAATTCCTCTACCTCAGCACTCCCCGACCTATGCGGCTTGGCAGCCCGGCAGTGGGGGGAAGAGCTGGTAAGCACAGGTGTACGTGCCAACCCACCACTTGTGCAAGTTGAGCTGTGCACATGTGCGCCAGCCCGCTGATTGAACATATTGAGCTATGTTCATCGAGCTGCATGCATGCAAGCTGGCCTGCCACTCAAGTTGAGATGTGCGTGCTGGCCCACTGTTTGTGCAAGTTGACCTGTGCGCGTGCATGGTGACCTACTGCTTGCGCAAGTTGAGTTTTGTGCATGTGTGCTAGCTTGCCGCTCACGCAGGTCAAGCTACATGCTTGGACGATGACCTGCTGTTTGCACAAGTTGAGTTTCATGCATGTGCAATGGCCCATCGCTTGTGCAAGTCAAGGTACATGCTGGCGCACCGGCCTACTGCTTGCGCAAGTTGAAGTGTGTGCATGCATATCAGCCCACAACTCATATGAGCTACGCATTTGCTGGCCCACCGCTGAAAATAGCCCACAGCCCAGTAGTGGGTCATAGCCTAGGGGTGGGGCCTAGAGGACCTCCTCTACCTCATTTCAGGTTGGCTGGCAATGCAAAGATTCAAACAAAACAAACATCTGTAGCAAGAAGTGATGATAAAAAGAAGTTTTACCCTGTTTTTGATTTGATGAAGGGCTTTTTTGAATTCCTGAGAGTCCAGTGGGTTGAACACAGCTAACTGATGAAGTTGGTGAAGTCACAGTGAGTGGGATTACAGCTGTGGATGTAGAAACTGGAACTGAAGACTGAGCAAAAGGCATGCTTGTAACTGGCTTTGTTATTTCCATAGCATCTGTGGCTGAGGATATATTTATTTCTTGTTTTCCAACAGTATTCATACAAGCAATGTCAGGAGGACTGTTGTTCTGCAAAGGGCTGGAAATTGTCACAGGAAGTGATGTCATAGAAGTTATAGCAGTTGTAGTATCAACTGTGGTTGAACCAGCAGAAAGTGAGATAGATTTGGTATTAGATTTCTGTGGTCCTGTCAGAGATTGAGATGATCCAGTTTCAGAAGCCTTCTTCTGTAGACCTTCAACTGTAATCAGTTGAGAGGTCAACTGATTAATTACACCCTCTAATAATGGCCGAGGAGCTGAAAAGAAAGATTTCCAAAGTCAATATATTAATATTTTTATTTTATATTTTCTACATATATGGCAGTGATTGATTCTGCTTGCATTTTCTTACTAAAGGAGGTCAAGTATAGAATCCATATAAGGACAATAGATATAAAAATGATTACAGGCAATCAAAAGCTAATTTTAGATAGTTTAAAATATTTCAGAGTTGGCATTTCTCTGTTTCCTTATATGAAGCTTAATTCTAATGACAAAGTTAGGGACAAATCACAGAAAAAAATAAGAGAAAAAACTTTTTCTGAAAAAATTAAACAAGCTATTAGAAAGCATTTCCTAATATTTTAGTTTTGAATAACACCTAAAATAAAATATATTGTTTTAAAAAAATGAAATCCAGTTTGACAGAGGTATGGGCAGAAGCAGCCTCTTAGTCCCAATGTCCCAAAGGTGCTTTTTCTAAAAGGCAACTGGACTTTTTTGGTTTTTGTTTTCTATGAAAATGTTTTGCTTCTCATCCAAGAAGCTTTTTCGATTCTTCGGAAGTTCTTCATTTCCACCCTCAGGCCTCACATCGTCTTGGTTTTTCATTTAAGTCTTGTCATTTTTCTCCATGGTTGGCTTAGCAGTATATCAGAATCAATGGCACTCGGCAACATGATAGAACAAAGCACTCTTCATTCTTCAATTCATTTCTTTTACAATACAACAGGAAAAAAATTCGACCTACCTATCTGTCTCTGTGCTGAGACACGAGCAGTGGAGACTGATATAGCATCAGTAGAAAATGGAGTTTTAGATGTTTCTGATGTGGACACTTCAGTTGGCAGTGATTCAGAAACAGCAAGTTTATTACTGGATGATCTCCTGAGGATCACTGTTGAGAAATCAAACATGGTCGACTGCAGTCTACCTGTGAGATAAGCTGCTAGATGACTGGCTGGATGCAATGCTCCCATCTGTCCCAAAAGAAGTTTGGCTCGAGGAGAATTTTTACCATTAACCTGAAATAAAAGAGGCAAAATGCTATACCCACAGCATGGTTCAACAGAGTCTAGAACATAGATGCTAATTTAATTTGTACTTAAAGCAATAGAATAATGGTGTCTTTAAAAAAAAACAGTTGAAATCAATTCCACTGAACTTTTTCTAAAATTTATTTCAATTTAAAAAGCAATTTGTAGCACCACATGAATTACTGCTCTTTGTAAACTTATTCTTAACCCATCTTATTCTAAATAAAGTACTTTTATTCAGAGCCTGGCCATGTGTTTTATTTAAAAAATTTTTCCATGCGAAGAACTTCACTTAATAAAATATTAAATAAGTATCAAAACTTTCCTTATTCAGAAGTCTATGGATCAGATACAGGTAGTCCTCAACTTACGATTAGTCGCTTAGCAACTGTTTGAAGTCATAATGGAACTTCCTGGGAATACTTATGATCCAGATTTGAGATTATTCCAGCAGTTCCCACTCCCACAATCACATGATTACACTTTGAGCACTTGGCAACGGAGCTGCATTTACAGCCCTTTGCAGCGTTCCATGGTCACATAACTGCATTATGATAGTTTTGCCAAAAACTAGCATTTACTTCCAATTTTTGGCAAAACCATGCCCATAATGAACCACGGGTTCCCTTAACCACCAGGGTTCACTTAATAAACAAAGCAAAAAGGTTAATAAAATTGGGTCTATCATGTGGGTGAGCCAATTTATGACCATCACAATGGTATGGGCAGCTCCATTATAGTCATAACTCGAAAACTACCTGTACTTGGGCAATGTTCTTCTGATTGATAATTGAAGAATTTCTAGGCTAACTTGTTTACTCATCCTGTTAGCTCAAGAAGCACAAATAAACTTACAGTTTTTGACTTGAGTGTTTTAACACACTGCCTTCTAATTCACTAACATGGCCAAGATTAGGACAAAAAGAGGTTAAAGTCGGCAGTCAATACTAACAGGCAAAAAATTAGACAAGAAAACTCATCTGTTTATAATGTAGCAAGAGTATCTGCAAGGAAAAAAAATCAATCAGAGAGTTTAGAGTGACTCTACAAATAAGATCAGGAATCCTATTTGTCCTATTCTGTCCCTCTCCACTTAAGAATAACAAATACTATTAAGGCTGGAGGTAGAATTCTATACACTGAAATCCAAACTGCCCCAGAAGAATCTCTACCTGAATTGAACCTGCGGGATTCAAGTCATATTTGCATGTGTTAGCAATCAGCTTTCCTGCAGAAGGAAGTCCTGCATAAAAGGGTAAACCTTTCTTCCTCTGTTCCTGTATTTTCTCAGGGGTTGTTAATTTTTCTGTTCTTTTGCACTGTGACAATCCAGTATTAGGTGACTCAACAACGACAGGAGGGCTTTGGTTCTTGTTCTCACATGGTGGCATGGAGATTTTCACTCGTGAAGAATAGATGGGTGTGTGCTTTTCATCCCAGGTTTTGCTTTCAGATTCTAGCTCAATAATAAAATGGCCCACTTTGAGCGATTTAGGCATTTTATTTCTGATATGCTGTGATAAGATATTCAAGATCTCTTTGCGATCCTCCTCCCAGTTGCAATCAGAAATAATCTCAATTAGTTTGTTTTTGCCATCTGGGGTAATACGATGTACATAAGAAGTAGATGGATCCCCAGCACTACAGGAAAACCACCAGCTTTTCTCTAGGAAAGAATGGAAAAAGGTTTCTGATATATTGCAACTTTACAACTTACAATTTAACTTGTTCTGTTATTTTCGTCAACATGAAAAAAGTCACAAGGGGAAATACCAAAAGAAACAGATCTTAGTAAACAGTATCATACTTTATTTATAATAAAACTATAATATTTAGGCATATGCTAAACACGTTTGAATTTTATATTGGCTATATATTTATTAATATACTGAGATAACCAATCTTAGAAAATGTATGCTATAAAATGATCAATCTAGTAAAAATCATACTTTCTGCTAACCTAATTTTCTGTCAACATTTCTATTATTCTTATTGCTCATATTTTATCATTCCAATATATAATTATCAACTCTTTCAAATATTTCCCAAATTATATAAAGCTTGTTTTACTGCCAATGGTGGTATCTGATTAGATTTTATCTGGCAATTTGAATTTTGCCCTTCAAAATTATTCAAGAATTGTAGGAAATTTTTAAATTTTTGCTCTTGCACTCAGAAGCAGAGTGGCATTTTCTCTTCATCAGCTACATTTATATAAATCTTACATTAAGTCTGTAGTTTAACCTATGTCATGATATATTATTTTAATTGAAAAATATGGATAATGTAACGGGGTTAATAGAAACAGTCATAACTGGCTATACTTCTAATTTGAAATGCAAATATTATTGATCAATGTGATTTTTCTTTCCTTTCTAGTTTTTTTTTATAAGTGAAGTATCCATTGGTTGCAATAGGAATTAACCAACTGGCTTGTTGCGGGGATGGGGGTGAAAGACAGAGAGAGAAAAGAGAGTTTGGTCTAAGTGGTTAAGGCATCAGGCTAGAAAACTGGAGATTGTTAAGTTCAGGTCCTGCTTTAGCCATGAACGGCAGGTGGCTTGACCTTAGTCCAGTCACTCTCTCAGCCCAACTCACCAACTCACCTCACAGGGTTGTTATGGGGAAAATAAGAGGAGAAGGAGTATTAAGAGTATTTGCTGCCTTCTTTATAATAAAGAAATAAAGGTGGTATATAAGGGATGTAAATAAATAAATACATATACACATGCAGGGTATATTTTTTACATTTTTCATTAAAATTTAGACTTTCCTATTAACAAAATAACTGAAATGTAAAATTAAATTAGTAATCATTTTATCTGATTCAACTCATGTAACAAGTATTTTAAATTCTAGACTTATTTTCTATTTTAAGCAATAGATTCAATGATTTTTGCTACTGAGTTAACATAGAATTAGATACAGTGTTATAGTAAGCACTACTGCCTCAGATCAAATTGGGGTAGTACAGGGTAATCCTCAGTTAACGATCAAACAGCAACTGTTCAAAATTACAACAGTACTGAACAAATTGTAGTTAAGCTCAAACCCTCAAAGTTAGAATCATTACAGCACCCCTGTGGTCACATGATCAAAATCCAGGCACTTTGCAACCTGTCTGCACTTACCATCACAGGGACACTTCAATTTTCACTCCCACCTTATTTCCCTCCTATCTCTGCTCAATTAACGACAGCAACTGGAACTGCTACTGCTAAGCAATGCAGTCATATGATGCTGTGCTATAAAAAGAATGTTGGACTTACCTGAACATTTATTCTATGTACGCTGTGTGAGTCCAAGCAATGGGTGATAACCTTGTCTGATTGGCCAGAGACTGAGTTGTAATTTGTTTAAACACACCCTCTCCTTCCTGATTAGCTCCAGTTTGTTAACGATAGCCCAGATTTCAAGTATGGAGGCTTGAGTAGCCCAAGCTGTAGTTGTGGACGCACTCTGGGTAGAATGCGCTGTGATACGGCCAGGTGTTGGACGGGCCTGAAAATTGTAAGCTAAAGAAATACAGGCCTTGAGACAGTGACCAATGGTAGAAGGGGTCACCTTTGAACCCATGGATTTCGGTTGAAAGATGAATAATGCCTCCGTCTTGCAAAAAGGTGCAGTTCTGGAGATATAGATGTGCAGGGCCCTGCAAACATCCAGTGAGTGCCACTTATGTTCCTGGGGATATTTTGAGTTTGGACAAAAATCCAGCAGGATGACTTCCTGGGCCTGGTGAAACCAGGAATTAATTTTCGGAATGAAAGTCGGGTCCAGCTGGAGGATAATGAGGTCAGGATGAATGATGCCGAGATCCTTTCTCAACAGAGAGACACCAGTTCAGAGATTCTCCAAGCTGATGTGATGGTGATGAGAAAGGCAACCTTACAGGATAGTAGTCTGAGGCTGGCGGACTTCAAGGGTTCAAATGGTGGCGACCTGAGGACCTGCAACACAAGAGGCAGATCCCAAGAAGGGTATCTGTGAACTGGGGGAGGCCGAAGGTTGGAGGCCCCTTTTAGAAAGCTGCGAACCCTCGGATGGCAGGAGAGGGTAGAAGCTCCCTTGAAGGTCAGGACGGTAGATAAGGCCGTAACCTATCTGCGGAGGGTATTGACTACCAATCCAGTGTCCAATCCCTCTTGGAGGAAGTCCAGTATCTGAGGTAAGGTGATTGGAAACTGGAGCTAGGCCCTGGCTAGCGCACCAGCCTTCCACATGGTGTCGTATATCCAAGTAGTTGACAGACGACAAGAGGTGAGGATGGTGGAAATTACCTTTCTCGAGAATCTGTCCCGTTTCAAAATCTCCCATTCAAGCGCCAGGTGGCCAGTTGAAACCACTGGGGCTCCGGGTGTAACATGGCCCCCTGGCTGAGGGAGATCCTGTCTGGAGGAATCCACCATGGGCAGGATACAAACAGTTTCACTAGATCCACAAACCAGGTCTGTCTAGGCCAGTGCAAGGTGACCAGGATGACTTCCATGCCTTCCTCCAGGATCTTAGGGGTATCGGAGTAAAGGCGTACAAGAGTCCTTGGGGCCACAGGCAATGGAGGGTGTCCGTCCCTTTGGCCCCCTGAATCTGAAATCTGATGTAAAACCGTGAAAGTTGTGCTTTCGCCAGGCTGGCAAAGAGGTCTACCTGAGGCAGTTTGACAGTTGGTTGAACAGGTCAGGATGGAGCATCTACTCTGCCTGATCTAATGTCCATCTGTTCAACCAATCCGCCTGGGTATTGGAGAGCACGGAAATGTGATCTGCTTGAAGGGACAACAGATGTTTCTCCACCCATAGGCCAGCGCTGCAGTTTCATGCATCAGTGCCCTGGACCGGGTGCCCCCCTGGCAGTTAACATGGGCTTTGACCGTGACATTGTCTATCAGTAACAGGACATGACGTCCTGACAGTTGAGGGTGGAAGTGGGCTGCTCTCAGCTCCAGGTAGGCCGCTCTCAGCTCCAACCAGTTGATGTTGTTGAGAAGGTTGGATGGAGACCAGCGACCCTGGGTGACTCAAGATTGTAGATGAGCTCCCCAGCCATAGAGGCTGGCATCTGTGGTCAGGATCAGTCGGGAGTGCTCTCTGAAGGCACTCCCGTTTCATGGCTGGTGATGTCCACCACCCCAGGGATCTGATCACCTTCAAGGGAAGTCTGAAACATTAGGGGACTTTGCTGAGACCCATCTGCTGGCTCAGGAGCAGAAACCATTGAAGGGGGCGGGAATGTAATCTTGCCCAAGAACAATCTGTAGGCAGGAAATCATCATGCCTAGCAGTTGAGAGAGAAGCATCAAGGAAACCTTTTTGAGGGATCTCACCTGTCGAACGGTGGATTGGATGCTGTTCCTGCAAGAGGAAGACAAGGCAGGCCTGTGTGTCGATCCTGGCCCTCAGATGGACCAGATTGGTGGAAGGAGACAGGTGATTCTTCTCCCAATTGACAGTGAAACGGTGTTGTTGGAGGGTGTGTACCGTGTTCCGGAGGTCTAGACACGCATGCTGTGGGGAAAATGACAGGATCAAAATGTCATTTAGATAGCAGAGAAGCTGAATGGGCTTTGCCCACAAATGGACCGTGACAACACCCAGGAGTTTCATGAATACTCTGGGGATGGAGGAAAGGCTGAAGGGCAATGCTTTGTATTGGAAATGCAATCCCACATAGGAGAACCTGAGGAATCTCCTGTGGGATGGCCTCCTGGAGATAAGCCTCCTGGAGATCTATCGATGTTAGTAGGTCTCCTCATGGATGCAACCCAGAATGGTGTGCAAAGATTGCATCTTGAAGTGTCTGTACTTGATGTGCACATTCAACTCCTTCAGGTCGAGGATGGCTCTGCTGCAACCCAATTTCTTTTGTACCAGAAAAAGTATCAAATAGAAGCCGAATCCCTGATGTTGAGGAGGCACAGGTTCTATGGCCTGGATGGCCAGCAGATGCTGGATTTCGGCTTCCATCAGAGATCTTTTGGTGGCATCATTTGACACTAAACATTAAATGAACCTTCGAGGAGGCTCGGAACTGAACTCGAGGGTGAGGCCGAGAGTCACTGTCTGCACGGCCCAGGCATCAGTAGTCCTGCGTCGCCAGTAGTCGGCAAACTGGCCAAGATGACTGCCTATGGGGCCTTCCTTTTGAGTCACTTGGTCCGACGATAAGGTCGGTAACAAGCTCCCTGAAAGGGCCGTCTGGTTTGTGGCTGTCTAGATCAATCCCGAAAGGGCTGTCTATCCTGCATTCTGTTTGTGGGTGGCAGGTAAGATCTTTGATAGCTTGGGCTCTGAAAAGCTGTGTCAGATGCCCGAAAGGACTGCCTGAGGTAAGGAAACCCAGGCCACCTATCAGAACATCTGTAGGCGTAGGGAAGAACTTTATTTTTGTCCTTACCCTCTACCAAAATAGGATCAAGGGCCTCTCCAAAAAGAGAGCCTCCCTTGAATGGAGCCACAGCTAGTCACCATTTTGTTTTCATGTTGGCATGCCAGTGTCTCAGCCATAAGAGGCATCTGGAGGCGACACTGGAGGCAAGGGCTTTTGAGGCAAATTTTGCAGAATTGATGGTGGCATCTGTGGAAAATTCCGTGGCAGCAATCAGCTTATTTATGTCCTGATGCAAACAGGTGTCGTCAGGAGACACCCTGGACTGCATTTGACGGAGATGCATGAGAGAAGTCCAAGCAAAAAATGAAGCCGCTGTAGCAGAATGAATAGCCCAGGCAGCAACTTGGTGGGTCTTGCGAGCAGCCAGCTCCACTCTGCGATCCTCAGCTTTTAATCCTTCAGCTGAATCGGAAGGCAAAATGTTAGGAGAGGCCAAACTGGCCATGGGAACATCCACAGTTGGAAGGTGCAGGAGTTGTTCAAGCTCTTGTTCCACAGTGTACAATTTCTGGTCCATGCCATTAGAAGTTGATGCCATTGTCGCTGTACAATATCCACGAAGAGCTTGGGCGATGGAATGGCCTCTTGCTCTGTGACTGGTTCAGTAAAAAGAATAGCCATGGGATCTTGAGGGTCTGAAGATCCCGCAGGTTGCCCAATAAGCACCCTCATATTGGCTGTCGTCTTGGCCTTGTACAGCAAGGTTGGGAAGAGATCATGATGGAACAGCCAGTGGCAGCAGGCTTTTCAGAAATGACCCGTTCATCCACAGAAAGATAATAGTCTGAAAATTCCTCAACTTCGCCCATAGGTGAAGCCTCACTATGCTGTGAAGGTGAATGGGGTTGCTCAATGTATCCTCTATCAGAATGGCCCACAGAAGGGTGGGATCTGGGCGTGGGGACAGTTGCTGAGACCAGAGCCAGGAGACCCCTTTGAAGAAGGGCAGCACCAATGCCCTTAGAGGTAGTTTGGACAATCATGTCACACAATTCTTGTGACAGGGTAGTACCTTGGTTCTCCACCTGACGGAGCCCCACTGTGGTAAGAGTAAAGATAGCATAGGCCTGAGGACCCCCATGGCTATGGGAAGGACCAGGCTGAGGATCAGCCCTCTCTAATTGTGGTTCTATGCCTGCTGCCTGCAGTTCCTGTCTACCAGAGGATTCAGAAGGAGACCAGCCAAATGGAGCTGACTGGGAATCCTGGTTCACAGTTTCGATATCTGAGGGATCTGTGACTTCCCTGCTGAAAGGGGTGTTATAAAGATCCCTGCCAGCCTCTGCCTTTTTGGGGGCCTTGTCAAACTGCTTCTCCAAGGCTCATTGTCTCCTCATGGCTTCTTTATCAGATGCAGAGAGCTGGGATCTGGTATAAGGTCCCTTAGAGCTTGATTTATTTTGGGGGGGGACAGGGGCCTCCGAGGCAGCCTGCCTGATGGAGGAAGAGACAGAGGCACAGGAAGAACAACTGTGAACCGCCATTTTGGAAGCCACGAGGTGGGCTAAAAGAGGCCAGAAATACTTCCTCTGCTGGGAAATTGAAACTGCTGAGGTCCTGCCCAAACTGCTCCCTAGTGGACACCACACCAATAAGGAGGAATAATAAGGGGTCAATATCATACCAAGTCGACACCACGGCTTGAAAGCGGGAGAATAAAGCTGCAGTGTGGGGGGAAGGATTTAAAGCAGAGCGAAGCCTACATCAAGACTTCTGAGTGCAGAAGGGAGCTGAGAAGGTCGTTAAGGGATCTGGATCCGACACCACGGATCCCTGCCCAATCCAAAGTGCAGAGCCAGTCAAACTGGCTCTCCCAGCGCTGATCTGATGCTGACTCACAGTTAATGGCCTCCGAAAAGATCAGGGAGCTTCCAACGACGCCATACGCTGATCAGGCCTCAGAAATGCAAATTTTGCTACCACGGAGCCCTGCAGCTGAGCTGATAAGCGCTTAGCTAGGCGCGGAGCCAGAAACCGCTCCCCAGCAGCAATAAAGACTTTTTAAAATAATATATCTTTTTACTGTGCGATTTAAAGGATCCAAGCAATGGAGCTAAGAAAACCAAGTCTCTCTAGGCCAACTGAATTAACGAACTGGGACTAATCAGGAAGGAGAGGGAGTGTTTAAACAAATTACAACTCAGTCTCTGGCCAATCAGATGAGGTTATCATCCATTACTTGGACTCTCTAAGCAGTGCACAGGAGAACTGCATTGTTTAATGATGGAAATTCTTATCCCAATTACCACTATTAACCAAGATCTACCTGTACTCCATATATATTTTACATATGTAGAGATATAAAAACATAAACATGATTGTTATTTTTTTTTAACATGGCAATGGCACTGTATGTGGCCTGAGGTGTTTTAGTATGGTATGTTTTTGCTGTGCACTTGGTAATTAGGTTGGAAAGTTTTGAAAGTGTGGTGGATTGTGAAGCTGAGAGGATAGGATAAATCATTCAAGA
>JANHFM010006333.1:40393-51774 GCA_032468115.1 Grayia smithii
TGAAATCTTTGCTTAATTTGTAAATATGGCCACCAGTCTATAGTTATTCCTTGGTCTTTCAGTTGGCTCTGTGTTTTCAAATTCCCCTGTTGATCTAACAAGTCATTGTAATTGGCCATTTTATTTATATCAAGAGTGTTTGGGTATATTGTCGCTTCCATAGTAGAGAACCATCTTGGAACTTTTTTATAATATTTCTTTTTGATATTCATCCATATTTGAAGGACGGAATCTCAAATTAAATGTCTCCTAAATTGTAAATTTTTCTTTGCAATGTCTTCCCATATAACTGCATGCCATCCCTTTCCTAAATCGTGACCTTCTAAGGCTAATATTCGTTTACATTTTAATGCCATCCATTCTTTCATCCAAATTAAACCTGCCACTTGATAATATACTTCTCATTTTGGAAGACCCATACCTCCCCTATCTTTGTCCTCTTGACGGTAATTTATTTTTATTTGGGGTTTTCTGCCACTCCAAATAAATTCAGCTATCATTTTGTTAAGATCTTTAAAAAAATTAGAATCCAATTTAATCAGGATTGTCTGGAATAAAAATTTAGGTAAGTATTCATTTTTGTAATGGCTATTCTTCCCAAAAAGGACAATTGCAAATTCATCCATTTGGTTAGATTTTTTTTGTATTTGCTGCAATAGCCTTACATAATTATCTTCTTTTAGATTCAATCCTCTTGCTATCAACCAAATTCCTAGGTATATAATTTTATTTACTATCTGAAATTCCATTATTTCCATTAATTTATCTTTTTTCTCTTCTATCAAATTTTTAACTATCATTTTGGTTTTGTCCTTGTTTATTCTAAGGCCAGCTACTTTTCCATAATTCTCTATTTCTTTTAGCAAGATAGGTCCCAATATGAAAGCCATATCGTCCGCAAAAGCCTGTAATTTGAATTCTTCTCCTTTAATGTTAATCTCTCTTATATCCTTATTTGCCCATATTCTATTCAGTAATATTTCTAAAGATGCAACAAAAAGTAATGGCGAAAGGGGACAGCCTTGTCTAACGCCTTTCCCTATCTGAAATGTTTCAGTGAGTTCTCCATTTATAATTAATTTTGCTAAACTTCTATTTCATGAGCTGAATTGGTTAACTTTTTAAGGTGCTGATTATGACCTTTAAAGTCCCATATGGCATAGAAACAGGGACAGCTTCTCCCCAGTGACATCTACCTGTCCCATCAGATCTGGCAGGAGAGGCATGTTGTGAATCCTGTCACAGGAAGTTTTGTCTGGTGAGTTGTAAGAGGAAATCATTTTCTGCCATAGCCCTCATCCTGTCCAACATCATTCCTCCTAAGGTAAGTTATGCGGTTGGCCTTCTGGAAGGCTTCAAAACAATCATATAACCATCCAACAGGCTTCATTCTACCATGAATGATTGTTAAATTATTACTTTTTTCTTTGAAACAGCACTTTCAGAATAATAAATGAATGTTTCTTAAGATATGTGTGGTAATTTCCCATTTCTCTGGAAATATTTCCTTCCTGGCCTATTAAAATGTTTGTGAAACGTTCTGCTTTTTTTTCATATTGGGAAACAAGGAATTATTTCAGTTTCAGGAAATCGTAATTGGAATTAAGCCAACCATTAAACATTTTGCTGTGCCATAATCATCGTAATATAAAGCAGTTATTTGAAGTTTTCATGGTTGTATAATTTTGCAGAAACCATGTGAAGAGTTGTACAACGGTTGCTGCTGCAACAATTTCTAATTAATTAGTGTTACTTATATTTCAGTTTTCCATTAATGAGTGATAATAATGTAAAGTTACAGTAGGCCTATACCAGATTAGAACCTATTGAGGATATGTCCAGATGCTTTCCAAATCTACAGCAATCAATGTCAGATTTCTCATGTTATTGTTACTTTTGTAATTGTAAACATCTATATAATTCACCAAATAAGTCAGGAAGAAAAATGGTCAGGAAATGAACCCCCAGTATCTTTTTCTCATACCTCCATAAATTTCTGAATTATTATTAATAATATCATCAGTAGCAGTACCTGTTTGTTTTGTGCCACTGTGTTCCTTAATGTTCTCAAACTGATGAATTGTTAATTACTTCTATATTATTATACAGAGATCCTAGGTTCAGGGTTCTTTAATTTCTCATACTAGTGGATTAATTAGTGTAGAGTGCCTAGAGACACAGCATATGTTTATAAGTGTTGAAAAGCATTTTGGACACATATACACCAACTAAGAGCTTGCCAGATTGAAATTCCAGCATACTGATTTAATGGCACCCCAGTTTATATATTTTTAAAAGGCTGCATGCAAAACTTGAAATCCATATAAAAAGAAAGGATCTCACTAAATAATATTAATGCTTGCCATACATTGGCAGTCACTACCCACAAGCCAATGCTGTCCCAACCTAATCCATTTGCTTTCCTCCCTCAAACTGATGTCCACTTCCAGTCTGATCATCTTCCAAATTGCACTTGGCATGTTGCCTTACAGCCTGTGATTCCAGTTAGGAAAGCAGCAGCAGAACAGTAGCCAAATGTGATAAGAGGGTTGATTGTAATGCCTTCTGCCTTGTTTGTTGTCCTGCCTCCTTACTTTGCTGCCTGAAAACAGATGACTGTTTTGTCCAAAAACTCATTTCTAAGTTTATTTACAATCTTAATAAAAACCAACATATGCACCCAATATAATCAAGAAAACCTGCTAGTATCTTGATCTATGGCTAGTGGTTTGTAGCTTTTCAAAATAATTAAGAAAAAGTGCTTCAGAAATCACATCTGCAGAGAACCTTCTGCTCATGGTGGCCCATAAAGGCTTACTTTACACAAATGGATTCCTTAAAGCAATGACATTTTTTCATTTTACAAAAAAATCTGGGGGAAAATGTTGGGCTACTTTAATGAAGTAAACTAACGAAGAGCTTATTTGGAAGAACCATACAATTCTACTGCCAAACATAGAATGGCCCTAGGAAACAATATTGAGGAATTGCAGAGCGAGAGAGGGCATGGCTGCAGCAGTTTAAAGCAACTAATAGCAATAGGCAAATCCAACACCCTAATTGCATTGCCACCACCTCTACCTGCTGTAGGTACCGCAAGGCATATATCTGGCAAAGAGGGAAAGTATTATTTTAAAATTGGAGCCGGTCATTTTAAAAAGCCCATAAATTTGTGAGTTTCATTTCACATCCAAATCTTGACTGCAGATCAGTCACATAACCCCATTATTAAATACAGTATTGTTTCACATTGCAGAAAGTTCCAATTTTCTCAAAGACAGAAAAAAAATCTTAAAGATATAACCTAATTAAGACAAAGGACTTACATAGCATACGGTTTCTTCTTTCCTTGGTTCTTGTAGCAGATAAGACTTTTCTCCTGGAAGAAAATCTTCATTTTTTTCTGTCCATAAGGGATGAAAATTAGAAATAGTTATTGTGAGGAAATATATTCTTGTCTATTAAATATTTGATATTTTCTATTAAAAATATTCATTTTATAAAACTGTTAAGAAAAACTGAAACAATAAACCAAAAATGTAATGGAGAAGATTTTATTAAGTGGCTTTAGTCTTATTTTCCTGTTTCTTGAATTATTATGTTCATATAATCCATTTTTGTTTGTTTGTTGTCAACACTTAAAATGCCCTGATGATAATATATTCTAAGAGTATCAATTGCCTCTACCTGCTTTGTGGGTAAGATGGGCAATAGAATATTCACTTATAAAATCAGATTAACAGAATTGAAACGGACCTTGTAGGTTATCTAGTCCAACTCCCCACCTAGCAAGAGATCCTACACCTTTTCTGACAAATAGCAATCCAATCTCTTCTTGAAAGCCTCAGGTGTGAAGCTCCCACAATTTCTGAAAGCAAACTGTTCCATTGGTTGCTTGTTCTCACTATCAGAAAATTTCTCCTTATTTCTAGGTTGAATCTCCTTGATCAATTTCCATCCATTATTCTTTGCTTCGCCTTCAGGTGCCTTGGAAAATAGCTTGACTCCCTCCTCTCGGTGGCAGCCCCTCAAATACTGGAACACTACTGTCCCCTGGTCCTTCTCTACACTAGACTAGCCATGCCCAGTTTCTGTAACCATTCTTCATATGTTTTAGTCTGCAGTCTTGTAATCATCTTGGTTGCTCTGCTCTGCACTTTTTCTAGAATCTCAACATCTTTTTTTATAGTGTGGTAATCAAAACTGGATGCAGTATTCTAGGTGTGGTCTTACTAAGGCTTTGTAGAGTGGTATTAGTACCCCACTTGATCTTGATTGTATCCCTCTGTTAATGCAATTTATGATTGCATTGGCTTTTGGCTGCCACCACACACAAACCTGTAAAAGTTTTAGATTTGGAAAATGAATAGAATAGCCAAATGATTTGGTTAAACTTGACTTTACAGGCCAAAATGCATCCAAACTGACTGGATTCCCGGCAGTAGGGAATGCTGCAGGTTGTGTTGCTATGAGTTGGTAGATGAATTTTCACCTTTTCTGTCTTACTAAAAAACATATGAAAGTGGCAATTGACTAAAATCATGAGCAAATATACAGGGGGAATAAATATAACAATAAGAAATTAATGAAATTAAAGAAAAAGAAATACAAAGGTATAGTAAATAGTATTGGTGTAAACCATATTTAATTTTATTTCCTTTTATCCTCTGCCTTTAATTTCTTTTGCTCAGTAGTGTACATTCCTTGAGTATAATAAACTTTTAATATGAGAAATACTTCAGTCTATTTCTGGAGATTGTCATCTGTGTGATTTTAATAATATTTTAAAGCAAGATTCTTGGTTTATTATTTGTTGGGGTTTAAGTAATCCAGATTTTTCCCCTTAAAATAATGCCTTTACTAAGCACTGATAGAATTGGCTGATCTAAATCCTGCAAAAGCTGCACAATCCATGGCCTCAATGGGGCCACCACCATTTTTGCATTCTCAAAAATCTTTGTACTGAAGTTTCATGACAACATGTCCAGTTTTAAACATATTTATTATTTCAGAATTAAGGATGGAAAAAGAAGATTGAGATCTAGCCACTAGGAGGCAAACTGTTTCCATTCTGTCTTTTTTTTAACTCTTCAAAAACCCTTACAATCTGCTTTCATATATATTATTCTGGATAGAAAATCAGTATCATGATTTGGATCATTCTTTACATTTGAGGAGATTTTAAAAAATGGAAATGAAAGTATTTTGCCTCATGGACACCTCACATTCCTTTTTCAACTATTGAAATCCCTCAACTTGTGAGAAATCCTCCCCTTTTGTGACGTTGTCACAGTCTCTTGCAGTCATCCAAAGATTAGGAGGTAGAGTTGCACCCTAAATTGTCAACCCTATCTAAACACTTTTTCTTGTTAGCAAAAATAATAGGTGAGTTACTACAGCTATCTCATCAGTCTCACTTTGAATTTCAGCAGTGCAGCTCATGTAACAGTGGTGTTAACATCAATGTACCATTGGGTACACAATATTGCACATGCCACTGCATTCTGAATCAGCTGAAGTTTTTGAATGTTCTGCTTGCAATAGCTCAATCAGAGGTGACTAGGGTATGAATGATCATCAGTAGTGTCTCCTGATCTAGGAACAGACACAATTGGTGTACAAGATATATTTATGCAAAGACTTTTCTAGCCATAGCTACTAATTGCTCCTCAAGCAGGAACTGTAAGTCCAGAAGGATTTCCAGATGGTGTACCAACTCTGCTGGGGAGTGTCACCAAACCCAGAGTTAGTGATAGAAGTTTACTGGATACAAATGGCCATAAAACCCACAGTTGTTCAGTTTTATTAGGGTTGAGTTGAAACTTCTTCCTATCTGTTCAGATCTGCACAGCTTCCAGACACTGGGATAGCATCTCAGGAACATCATTTGGATGGCTTGGAGCCCAGAGATATTATCAGGTATCACATGATATGTGATCTTCTGCTGACAAATGACCCTACCTAGTGATTTCATGTAGAAGTTAAATAGGGCAGGAAAAGAGTTGAGCCCTGCATCCCCTCAAAAGCAGAAGCTAGACTCCCATTATCAACACCAAGCAGAATTGGCCTCAGAGAAAGAAAGACCATACTGATACCATAACTGGTAGCCTTTGAGAGATCAAAGAATGCTAGAATGAAATGATCCCACAAGAGGTCACCTACAAATGTAATTAAAACCATCTCATTATTATAATCAACCCTGAAGTCCACCTAATCTGCTTCCTTCAGAGTTCTTTTGGAGTGCTTGGCAGGTCAGACTTCTTTATCAGCTATATAATCATGAATAAGGGAACTGTTATGATAGAACTATTTTATATCTGTTATGAATAAACTATATTAGCATTTATTAGATTTTATTGATCAGATTCTAGTGTCCAATGAGGTCAAGCATTAATTCTTATATCAGTTGAATTTGGAAAAGAGAGCAAGGAAAATAGAGAAACAAAGAAGTGATCTTGAAAAGACGACTTGATAGTATGCTGGAAAGCCAAGGAGTGCAGAAGATTATTACTTCACAATTTTTACAGCCATTATTTAGACTTTAATCTACATTCATACTCATGTTTGGTCACATTTATGCCTTCTTTTTTAATGAAATGGGGTTTTTTTTTTGGCTCAATAAATATATAGATGTCAAGTAATATGAGCATTTATTTCCTCCCCCCCCCCCCCGTAAAATGGAGAATTAAAACCCAAAGTATAAGGTATTACACTAATATGCACAACTCTAAATTCTCCCCACAAGCAAATTAACTGAGTGTAACCTGTTCCTTTACTATTATGTTAATATACATTTGCCTTTTGAGAACAGAAACTTAATAGCATTTTGATGGCATTCGGATGCAGCTTAGTTATGAATAATTCTGCAAATTCGCAAATAAGAGAGCGTTTCTTACAGAGGAAAACTTTGTAGTGAATGCAGAATGATAGCTCAGCATGACCCAATAGCTTTTCAGAGAGTTCTTTCCCATAATTAGGTTATGGTAGGACAGTTCCAGAACTCTGTTATCCATGAAATTCTTCTCTAGCAAAAAAGGAAGCTGCTGTTTATCCAGCAGGCAAATTAGCTGCAGCATAAAGGAACCAAATGTTTGTATGATATGATAACTTTATATTTATAGTTTTTATACAATGCTTTGTCATGAAATATGCCAATTTTGTGCACAATAAATTATAATTATACTATTAGAAAGGACCATTAAAGTGAATGCTATCCACTCACTGTCACCTATTTAGGAGAATTTGAAAGAATGCAAATCCTGCTGAACTGCAAAATCCAGTGTTCAATAGGCTTTTCATGATGGATTGCTATGGGTTATATATCTGTGTTCAGCAAAAACCTGTATTTTAAAATTTATGAACAATTCAGCCACATGGCTTGGAATGAGTAGAAAATTATCAGTTTGTAAAAGCAAGCTGTCAAAAACAAAATGTTTTTGAACATCATAATTTAAATGTCCTTCATCAAGAATTCCAGAAATTGCACCAGAAGTGCAAAACTAATGTTTGTTGTTTGGGCTAGCAAAGAAAAAAAAATGTGGACAGTTATTTAGTTACCTTAATTTAAAAGATGTCCATGTAAAGGTTGCCTATGTCCTGTTATGTCCGATTCTAAGATGCGATGTTACCTTCCTGCTGAAGTGGTACCTGAAGTGGTACCTATTGATCTACTTGCACACTTTCAAGGAGCTGGGGCAATAATGGAAGCTCACCTTGCCACCTGGCACTCCGGTCTTGAACTGATCTGTCAGCTTTCCTGCTGACAAACTCAGCAACTTTAACCACTGAGCCATCACGCACCCTTCCAGGCAATGTACATGATGTAAACATAACAAAAGGGAGAATCATGTCATGATCCCCATCATGATTATCTATTACTACTAGTAGTAATATTAAAATAATACAACCAACCATTATGATACTGAGCATGGTGCATATTCAACTTCCAAAGACCTTCCAAAGTAGCCAGTCTTAATTTGCCTTTAAAAAACCATGAGAAAATGGTTGCCCTCGCCTTAGGGACAAGTTGTGTGAAACAAGATGACTACTACTGATATCCCTCCCATCATACCATGATGGCTATTAAGACATATGTTATGCTGGTAATGGTACTGAATGTCAATATTTTTCTGCCTGGCAGTCTAATTTAGGGTAACTCAGGCCCTCATGGGCGTGCATGTTTAGTGGTTCATCTATAGAATTGCAGCAAAGAATTTGCAAGGGATCTGATGGATTTCATCAGAATCACATTATGTTGCTCTGACTTGGTAGCAGGTCCTGTGGAACGGTTAGTTATCTGGCTTAGTTATCTGGGTAGAGTTTGTTGGATGTGATGAAATGAATAGGGTTTTGACAGCTGTATCTCAGCTATCTTGGTGTTAGATTCATTTTGTTCTTGTAAGCCTTCGGGGGGGGGGAGGTGACATATGGTCGGGTCTTGCGGATGGTTAATTCCTCTGTAATCATCCCATCCTTAGGATGTTATCTTGGGACCCAAATTCTAAATTATCTGGACTAGAACAATTCAGGCCCAGGTGTCAGACTAAGATATTAGTGGATACCATCTGGTGAGATGGGAATTGAGTGCTATATTTGCCCTTGTTCTACTTGACTTCTCAGCAGCTTTTAATACCATTGATCATGGTATGGTTCTGGACTGGCTTTAGGGGTGGAGGGTGGAACTTATTGTACTGCTTTTCTTCCTTCTTCCAGGGCCAGTGGGTGTTAATAAGAGATGAGAGCTCAAGCCTGCAGCTCCTGCTATTTGGGTGTCACAGGACTCGGTGCTTTCTCTTTTCCTGCTTAATATCAATATGAAGCAACTGAGTAAGGTCATCTGTCAGTTTGGGATGAGATATCAACAGTATCTCATCAACAGTAAGTTATATATCCCCATGCCAGGCTGTCTGAATGATACCATAGGGGTGTAGCTTCAATCTCTGCAGTCTATAAATTTCTATAGGGGAACAACATGCTTCAACTGAACCCTTGTAAGACCAAGTGCTTTGAGTTTTAGAACTTTCTTTAGTCTTTAGGACCTTCCATCTCTTGTTGTGGATGGGGTTGAATTGTCTCAGGAAGATCCTATGCTCAGTTTGGACTCCTGCTCAAAGAAAAGATGGTATTTGTGTGCCAATTGCACCCATTCCTGAATCAGGAAGCCCTGTTCATAGTCAGTCACATCTTAGTCACTTCACAATTGCATTACTACAATATGCTTTTGGGGGCTGCCTTTGAAGAGCATTCAAAAGTTTCAGCTGGTGCAAATAGCTGGCTGCTAATACAGTTCCAGGTATAATTCAAGGTGCTACTGGTTGCCTTCAAAGACCATCATGGCTTGAGGTTGGGTTACTTATGGGAATGTCACTTTCCAATGGCGTTTAACTGTTCCATTATTTCTGGTGAAGAGTACCAGGATCCAGGGGTGAAATCCAAAATTTTTCCCTACTGGTTCTGTGGGCATAGCTTGGTGGGCATGGCAGGGGAAGGATATTGCAAAATCTCCATTCCCATCCCACTCTGGGGCCAGCCAGAGATGGTATTTGCCAGTTCTCCGAACTACTCAAATTTTCTGCTACTGGTTCTCCAAACTGCTCACAATTTCCGCTACTGGTTCTCCAGAACCTGTCAGAACCTGCTGGATTTCACCCCTGCTTAATTCCTACCTCATCTGGTAATTTTGAATGTTTATCTATTATCTATTGGACAGGACAAAGATGTAAAACAGATAACTGTAATTCTAAATAATCAAATGGCTGTCGGTGCTTATGACCAATACACTTTGAAATCCTCTGTTAAACTTTATTGGAAAGATGATATTAATTTATACAGAAAATGTTCTCATCTTGCTTGATTGTACAAGGCAATAAACAGGCCAGGTTTAAAATCTATACCAATATATACTGCAAAGTTTCTTAGTGTGTAAGAAAATGGAAATGCAAGATATAGTCTCATTCACTTTATCAATTGCACTAAAAGTATATGAATGCAAAAGTTGATATAACCCAGGAAAACATCTATTACTTATTATACAAGCAACAAACAAAAAAATGACAAAAGCTGAATTGGCTATTGGAGAACTAAACTGTGTAGCACATTTTTCTTCACCTTGGTACCTTCAGAAAAGTGGGGATTGCAGTTCTCAAATTTGCTAGCTAGCCTAATTGAATCCCAATATATTTGCAGGCTCTCAGGCTGCAGAAAGGTGCATAATTTAGACAGGAAATCAATTTCTTATTTCGTTTTGATTGCGCTTCCATATTTTTACCCTTGAAAAATTGGGAGAAAAAAAACTAGGAAAGAATATTTGGCAAAGAGATACAAAAGGGTAAGATAACCTCCTGTGTTCTGAAGCTGTTATTACATGATACCAAGGATAGAGAGGGAGAGGGAAAGAGACTTTTCTGTTTAGCATTTTAAGATCTGCTCAAAAACTACACAGCTTGTAGGAATCTTGGCATCAGTGTAGTAACAATTTTGGAGGATAGGAGCTTATCTTAAATATTTACATAATGATTCCTTATCAAGACTAGCAGTGCCACCCAAGCGGCTGAAATTCTGTACACATTTTCCTGACAGTTCATGTCATTGAACTTAGGGCTTCTTTTTCTGACTGCATAATATGAATGTATAGAAACTGTAAAGTTTTAAGAAAAGTAATTCAGTTAGTAGAAATCCAATCTCACTTTTAGTAGGAAATGAAATCCATCTTAAAAGAAGGGTTAATTTTTAAACATAGGCAAGAATGAATTATATCAAAGAAAAAGAAGACCGTATTCAGCATTTTAATTTTTTAAAAATTTATTGATCTATTCTGTATTGAGTAGGCAACATTTTTGGCAGAGGGCATATTTTGAATTTTGTGAAAATGCATTAGGCATACAGGTAGTTATAAAATTACAACCACAATTGAACCCAAAATTATTACTGTCTCCTAAGTAAGACAAATGTTACGTGAGTTTTGCCCCATTTTACGATCTTTCTTGCCATAATTGATAAGTGAATCATTGCAGGTTTTTATGTTAGTAATACTGTTGTTAAGTGAATCTAGCTTCCCCATTGACTTTGCTTGTCAGAAGGTCTCAAAAGGTGATCACATGATCCTGGGACATTGCAACCATCATAAATATAACTCAATTGTCAATTATCTGAATTTTGATCACATTCGGTGAGAATGCTGCAATAATCGTAAGTGTGAAAAACGATCATGTCACTTTTTTCAGTGCTGTTGTAACTTTGAACAGTCACTAAATGAACTATTGTAAGTCAAGGACTACCTGTACTTACGAAACAGTTGCTATGTGAGAATTATCTAGTCACAAAATAATTATGCTAGAAATGTGGCCACTTATATCTCTATTTGTTTTCTGAGGTTTTCAGGG
>JANHFM010006333.1:52987-63162 GCA_032468115.1 Grayia smithii
ACTTGCATTTTTTATGTGCTTTCGAACTGCTAGGTTGGCAGAAGCTGGGACAAGTAATGGGAGCTCACCCCATTACGTGGCACTAGGGATTTGAACTGCTGAACTGCTGACCTTTTGATTGACAAGCTCAGCATCTTAGCCACTGAGCCACCACATTTCGGATATTTTTATTTTAGGTTGTATCTTTTTTTAAAATGATGTGTAGATGGAGTTCATTTATATGTGTCTGTTGATGGCTGATTTATCTGAATGGCAAGCTTTCAGGAATTTTTTTATATTTTTGTATTTGGCTTTGTCTACAATATCAAGAGTTTCCCAGCTGAAATTGTGCTTCAGTTTGTCTATCTCATGAGAAATAATGAATTTCATCATATTTCCTAGTGCCAGCTGATGTTCATGAATGCATTCTGCAGTGGTCTACCTCTCTTTCCTACACAGTGACTGTTGTAGTCATTATATGTTGTGGATTACTTCTGCATTTTCTTCTTTGGTTACAAAGAAAATGACTGGAAGAAAACAACCAGCTTAGTATACATGAAGAATCCCAAACTTCAATTCTGAACTGTATATCTTCTCTACAATTGCAAACAGAAACATTTATAATGCTGGATACAGCCAAACCTGGAGTTTGTTTCCCAGTCCCATTATATCTTAACAAATTTCTAT
The DNA here is from genome assembly GCA_032468115.1 of Grayia smithii. Lineage (NCBI taxonomy): Eukaryota > Metazoa > Chordata > Lepidosauria > Squamata > Grayiidae > Grayia > Grayia smithii. Next base: position 53,654 of record JANHFM010006333.1, read on the forward strand.
TATTTTATGTCTGATTTTTCTTTTCCTCTTCAATAGACATGTAGGTGTGTGTATTTATTTATTTATTTAATTTGTTTACTTTATTTATTTTTTAAAATTTAAGTAGTCATTCATCTTACAAGCAATTCTGGAGGGTTATGAAAAAAAATCAAAATAATTATTAACAAATATTAAATGATTAAACACTGTAAAACAGTTAAAATGAAGAAATGAAGAAATGTTGATTGTAACGGTGTCATATCACCAGTTCATCTGTGCCCTGGTGAGTAAGCAAAAGCTTGCACAAAATTAGTCTAACAAAACAATATTCTTATAAATATTCTCCTTTTTTAGTTGCAACATGATCAACTTTGCATTTTATCTTATGAAAGAATGAAACCTTTCTGTCAATCTACCTTGACCCAAGCACTTACTGGTGTATTAGCTCTGCTACTTATGCAGGTATCTTCTTGTAGTTCTTGATTTTCTTTAACTGGTTCATACAAACTGTCCATAGAACCCTCCTGAAAAGTAAATAAATCATGTATGTCATACTTGTATCCATTTTTGTTTCTAATTTATTTATTGATTGATAATGTCACCTAATTTCTAATTCACAAGAACAGGGCAAAAATAATGATAATATTACAAATTATTTGTAAAAATTCCAAGAGAAGTACTATGATACCAAATGATTTAAAGATCTCGGTAAGTGCTGTTGGCTTTCCAATATGGCTTTCCAACACAAACAGTGTGGCAAATAATAAAAACAATCAATGGATACAACATATGGAAAACAATAAAATGGAGTAAAACCAACTAAAATCAATACAATGGCAACCATACTAAAATATACTTCAACTTATCCAGTTGAGACTCCAATTAACCTTACCCAAAGTCATGGAGAAAGAACCAAGTCTTAACTGCCTTTGTGAAGACCTATCAAAATCCCTCATATTTAATATCTGTTTTAAAGTCTGTTAAATAATATTAAAATATTTTACTTATGTATTTGTGGATTGCTGTCAAATCCCCAAACTCATCTTAATATTAGGAAATGATGCAGGTTAAATATATCTGACATTCTTCTTTGATCCGGTCAGATTAAAATGGAACTGAGTTGTGCAATAGGAAATTTTAAAAAGCAGCAAAGCACCTTTTTAACTGATTCCAGTCATGTTGCCAACATACAACATATTATTTGGAAAGTAAAAAAAATAATCAGAGAAAAAAAATACAAGAAATGGAACCAATATTAGAGGTGAGTTATTGAATAGTCATGATTGTTAGAGATGAAAAGGAATAAAAAGACTGTGAAAAGACTCATGCCAAGAACCTATGAAAAAAAGATATAATGCATGGCTGTTTCTATGATCTCACTAAAAATCTTCAAGTCAATATGGAGAATTATAGTATATAATCGTGAACAAGAACATAAGTATAATGGTTATAAGGAAAACTGGTGGGATGGGGAAAAGTCAGTGAATACTACCATTTATCTAACAGGAAAACATTTCATTTTCTAGCTATGTAAGAAACTCATTTACTTAGTTCATGTTGCTTTCCTCTTGATATATGTAAGTGTCTTTGGAATAGTGTGGTATTTATGCTACCCTGAAGGAAATTATGACTTGCAAAAGTGAAAACTATTCTGAGTAAGACTGATTTGATATATTACAGAAACTAGATAGCTGTTTGATTTTCAGTCACCTGTTTCTTAAAACTCCTACATAACCAGAATCAGTAAGCAAGTCTAACAGCTTAAGATCAGATGCTCATTGTTTTATACAATTTTCATATGACACCATTTTAACAACAGAATTATGAGTCACTACTGAAAGATGATGTTTTATAAGGCAGCTTGCAAAAATGACAAATGCATTCCAAATTAAACCTGCTGTACTGTATAATTGCCAGTGAATCAGCACATGATCCTAGAAAAAAGCAGCAAGTATTTCTGATGATGAAATGTCAGTCTTGGATTACCAGAGCAAGTGGAATTAATTTGCAAATATTAAATTGCAGCTGGGCATGCTCTACAATAGATAATGACAGAGGATAAAATATAATCCAAGTTGGGACAAAGTGCCTTATTAAATATACAGTATTTAAAATTTGGTAGCTAATTTATCTGAGACAATATTAAGCTAAATTCTAAACAAGCCAAATGTCCTATTTCATGAAATATGACAAATATTTTTGAAATATTATGAAGTTATATCAGAGGGAGAATGCATTAGAGAAAGTCAGAAGAGTCTATATTCTGGTTGATGTAAAATATCCAAACACTTACAGGAAACTATTGCTAAATATTGCAATTATATTTGACTTTTCTGTACTGAAATTATATTCTCTACTTCTACACTACTTCTAGCATTTTTTGTAATATTCTTTTATGGGAATTATCCCCACATTTGTGTTTAGAAACTAAACGGCATTTTAAGAATTTGGACCATTAAGAGCTACTGTTGTGTCTGTAGATTAGATGTATTTTCTAATTTAACTCTTTATATTTCTATTGGTTTGTTTCATGCACTCATAATTATAAATAACTGAGTTTAGATATTATTTTATTGTGCAAAAGAATATGTTGTCTTAATACTTTATTATAAATCAATACATGGAAATAGAATATTTTCATATAGTGACCTAAATCAAAATATCACCACTTTCTGTATTTAACTCTAATAAATAAATACAGATTACAAGATATAAATATGGTTTGTCATAAAGAAATAAGAAAACATTTTTTAAAATAGGTATTGCTACAAAAATATATATGTGATCTGATTTGATTGTATCTTTAAGGCATAAAAAAGACCACACATAGACGGTACTGTTTTTTATACACATAATATCATTTTACAGAAGTACTCACAATATAAATACTGAAACAACATTTTAAAAGTTTATGACATTGGGATTGTGAATTTTAGAAATGCTCTCTGGCAAGCATGATAAAACTCTGTATTTCAAAAATTTAATTCATGCTTCAGAATAAATTGGTTTATATTTATGAGCAAAAAAATATTTCCACCATAATCATCAAATGAAAGTTACTTTCAAAATTACCTCACAAAATATCTGCAAACCATACCATTGATTTCTATTTAAACAAGCCTTTTTCTTTGCTGCTTTGAAAACTTTTTTTTTTTGCATGTATTACACATTGTCTTTCTAATGCCTTTAATCTCTCTCATATGACTAAATCTTATGCTTTTAAATTTAATAATCGAATCAGGAAGAAAAAGAAAGACTTACCAGTGAAAAGCAGAAAAAATTCATTTTGGAATAATTACAAAGGTATTCAGCATTTAGAAATGTTATACTATTTCAAAGAATCCTTGTCACACAATGCTGCTGCTTCTTGTTCTTCTCAGCTGTTAAACATTTCTTTCTAGAGATTAGAGCAGGATAAAATCCTTGCAATAATCCACTGGATTTCCAGACCATTATCAAATGAGATACAGGCTTGCCTGGCTCAGCCCAAGCAGTTCCGTAAATTAATCAACAGTGTTTATCAACAAATCTGGACATTAAAGAAAGGGAAAAATGATGCTGAAGCTTGGATTTTCATTGACTTAAAATGGATTTTATGTTTCAAAAACAGTAAATGACTTCATTTATAATTCCATTATCAAATATGCCTTTATTAAAACTCTTCAAAAGAGTTGGAATAATTCCCAGCATTCCTAGGCAACTTGACTGATGATGGCTGAAAACCTTTAATTGGAACTACAATACAGTTTAATATCACCTGGCTAAACTTCAGAAAGTAAGGTATTGAATGGCTTATCCAGTTACATACTCCTATGAAGAAGTTTGTGCCTTTTGAATTTAAACTATCACATACTTTTCAGAAAAAAGGCATGGAAGTGCAAAGTGAGTATAAATATTGCCTAGAATAGAATGTGTTATTTGTTGAGATTCAAGTGGGACAGGCATATTATATCATACAGTTTAGGGAACTAAAATTAATGAACTATTAGCTCAGTGCTTCTGATGCTAAAATAGTTATTAGTTAGACTGCCTTACCATGGTTAGATCACTTTTTCATAGTGGTCAAAGATTCAAGAATCAAACTGAGTAACAAAAGAGAAAGTGGGCAGTGCTGCCGTACACCATTAATCCTAGGATAGGATGTAAACAAGTTAAAATCATAAACCTGTTTTTTTTTAAAGTTTTCAATAATAAAATAAGTGGTAATGCATATTATTAGAAAATACAAATTTTATATTTAGTAACAGGTTTTGAAGACATGACAATTTTGCTAGTATTAATATAACTGGGAAAACTGATATTTTCTGCCTACAGTGATCATCTAAGAATTAAAATTGATCATAGTGTCTCTTGCATTTATGAACATCATTTCTATAAACCTTTGAGCTGGTAATGAGAATAAAAGATCAAAGGGTTTGGAGTTCTAATCTGTTCCAGATTAGAAGAATGTAACCACCAGACTAGAATTACATGCTATTTTATAGTCTGGAATAGGCTCATGCAAAGCAAGGCTACTATTGAGATAGTATTCTCCACCAAAGTTCTGAATGGAATAGGTTGCAGTACTTGAGAAAAACAGAAATGTACATACAATTGTCTTTCTACAGAAAGCTGCCATTTCAACCTCCACAATTTGCTGCCTATGGAAATTGCTTCATTTGCCATAATAATAGATTCAGTCTTGATCATATAATAAAACCCTGACCCTGCTGACTTTTTGTAAGGCCATGAAGACTTGATTGTGTGCCTGGGATTGGGACCCTGAGTATGTAATGACTATATTGGTTATATTGACATCTATGGAAATAGTTTACTCAGAGAACTGTACGTAATTATTCTATATTGTTTTAACTGTTTGTTTCTATGATGTATGCTTCTCCAATTTGCTAGTTGATGTGGGCAGCTGTAGAAAATAAATGGATAGACAGATTGACAGATTCCAATGCAATGCCTGTGAATGACATAGGGAAGTTCCTGCTTTTTGTGTTATTTATTAAAGCTCTTAGAGCAGGACATCTTGAGAATAACCTCACAATATCTGGAAATTGTGATAATGAAAAAATTAATCTCTCATAAAACATTCATTTCTAATTAAGGATTTGTAGTTTACACAGAACTTTAATTTCCTGTAAAAGGGAATGATCACCTCACCCACTCTCAGCAATAGGCTGTTTGTTCACCCATTGCCAATTTATAGGCAAATGCAGTGTTGCAATGAAGTGTGGCTGTCCAAAATGAACATGTACATTCATACCCACAGGCAGAACAGGAAGTACAAGGCTTTTAGACAGTGGTCTTATTTTCTTCTTGTTTCTCTCCAAATAGCACAGTAAGTCAACCCATATTTCAAGGTTTTGTAGCATTTCCAAATACCTTAAAACTTTAACTAGAAAAAAAATACTTTTCTAAGAGGCATTAATATATACAGGGTATATTAAGTGAAAATAGAGTACCAAATAACTTCTAAAGAAACACTCCTTTAGTGAATCTTTAAGTGGAAATTTAAGGATAAATGATATAATCATTTATGTATTTTATATCTTATTTAGTAGGTGCTTTTTTGTCCAATCCAATTTAGTTCCATTATGTTAGAAGGAGATATAACCATTTCTTCAGACCAAGGAGATGTGTTGTTTTTGGTTTGAATCTTCTTTATTATTAATGCCAATCCTGTGTGTCCATATTTTTTTTAAAAAAATGAAGCAATATGAAACTTTCTGAATGTTTATAAATAAATAAGCTAACTGGTGGGTAGGTTCCCTCATATTTTACGTAGTATTCCTCATCAGGCTGTTATGGTTTATTGCACACTCAGTCAAATGTTCCAAATGGATTTGGCATTTTTGTTCACCTATTAATTTCTTCCCAAGGACCTGAGATAGGCAGATGTTAATGTTTGATGGTATTAGAGGTATCGTCATAGGAGGTAAACTGTTCCGGGTAAAGCTGCCTTTTGCAATTGACTAATGGTGATTTTGTCAATGCTAATGGTGTCCAAGTAGTGTTCTAGTTGTTTTGGAATTGCACCCAAGGCGCCTAATACTGAAATTAATATAATGTGGAATGGCAGCTTTACAACCATTTTATTTAGCATTTAATTTAGTTCTCACTTTTAAGCCAGAAGAATCCAGAAAATATTTGAGGGGTGTGTTTCTATGTCTGTGAGTGTGTGTATACACACATACACACATACATGCACACACTTTATATACACACTATACACACACAGACACACACAGACATTAAAACATTCTGTTCTACAATTTATGGAAATAAGTCTAGGGCAACTTACCACAGCCATCTTGCCCTGGAATAGCTCACTGGCCATCTCACCCTGGGGCAATTCACCATGGGACAATTCAATGAAGGATAACTCAAGACAGGGAGAAGAATTGTAGTGGGACTATGCTTTGAACCTTCTCAAGTTAGAAGTCCTCATGGATGGGGTGAGCTGCAATTCTACTTGTCCTTTTCTTGCATTATCTCACCTTGAATTGTGCCGCAGCAAGTATCTCATGTAAGTTGGGATATGGTATTATCAACATGGTAAGTTGGCCACAGTGAGTTATCCTACAGTGAATCATCTGGGTTGAGTCATCTGGAGCGAGTTGTCCCATTCCAATGGGGTATTACTGGTACTATGGTAGAATTCCAACACAGCAATGGCAGGACTGCTAGAAGTAGGATCAGAATAACAGACAATGCAACTTGTTGTTGTTAGTTGTGAAGTTGTGTCTGACCCATCGTGACCCCATGGACAATGTTCCTCAGGCTTTCCTGTCCTCTACCATCCTCTGCAGTCCATTTAAGCTCATACCTACTGCTTCAGTGACTCCATCAGCCACCTCGTTCTCTGTATATAGAATAGAGATGCTGCTGAGAGATTCATAGATAGATATGACCTATTGAGATAAGGGCAGAGAGAGCTGGCTTGCTTACAAAATAATAGATGCTATAATTACTTCAGCAGGAAGAACCACTATTTACATAAGCCATATATAATGCCTGGACTCTTGAGAGGTCTTTTTCAGTAAGTTTATATCAGCTTGTTTACACATCCTGGGACATCACTGGATTGTGGATCAGAATGGAAGTGAGCAAATATTTTAGTGACTGCATTATAGAAGAGAGCAAGAAATAAATGTAACATTTTTGTTGTTGTTTTCTGTGTTTTGAAGCATTTTTGAAGTGTTTAGCATCATATGACCTACTACAACCTTAAATCTAACCAAATGTAGCACTTGTGCAAGTCAGGGTTGATAAGAAATTATGGGTTCATTATTTTTGGGCTGTGAAACTGGCATAAAACACTTAAATAAATCAAGGGTTTGAAACATAATTGAACATAAAATGCCTTTTTTTAAAATTCCAAAGTCTTTAGTATGCATTTTCCCCTGCAATAGACTAATTTGTAGTGTTTGGTTGATTTGTATTAGCAGATTTCTGGCAATGCAGCCATTTACTTTCATTTTAGTTTCAGTCTATTATGGCTAATAAAAATAGTATCTTCATACATTCCATCTTTTATAATGCATCAGCAAGATAAATTGTTAACTTTTGACAATCCCGGAGGCAATAATGAGTAACATAGTTTTCTCTCTTATCCTTGATAAACACTTAGGATATGGAAAGCAACTTAATCCTCTTTGTGCACATTCCCATCTGTGCTTTCAGCTAACATCTTGAATTACTACATTCTTCAATGCTATTTTGTGCACAATTTAACATTAAAAACTAAAAAAGAAAAAAGAAAACTAGATAATTTAAATCCACAGTTTAGGTTTAAAATTATACTGTAGCAAAAAGATGAGAATTCTACAGAAGCCTAAGCTACTAAAACTGTTGCAGCTGAGAGATAAATTAAGACTTTCAAGCACACAGGGCATCATAAACATTGATTGGCATACAGGCTAGGAGAAACTAATAGCTTCCTTTTCAGAAAATAGGGTTGCAAGATCAGAGATAACCCTTCATTATTTGTTAGCTTCTTCAGTGATACAATTGGTGATAATACTATAACTGTAGGACATTTTTGGATTAGATCTTCTGAAGTAATATAAATTATGAATACAGCGGACTTCATGATAGAATGTTTTAAATATCGCCTCAGCCTACTATGAATCCTGTACTACACTTTCTGTTACATCATAGATCTGTAAAAGGGCATCTTTGCCCCCAGGAAGTGTCAAGGTCCCTTTATAGCATCATCTGATATTCTTATGCTTGCTATTATTTTTTTCTGCAAATAAAATTTAGAGTGACTGAGATCAGCAACAGTGACTTCAAAAATAATGATAAATATACAGTAGATTAAAAAGAAAAAGGCAGGGAAAATTCACAATTACAAGTGTAGGTATCCTATGAAGCAGTGAGTTCCCATGTTAGTTTGGGCTGCATATATAACCTTAAAAGTACAGATTCAAATATCATTCTGATTCATGTTGATTTATTTTCACAGAATGGATTGAATCTAAGCTTACAGATAGCCTAGTTTTTGCTTGAAGTAGTTACACATACACAGTTTTATATGACCTGTTTGTTGCCCAAAGCTTTCATCTTCTCTTTTACCTAGCTATTGTGACAGGTGAGTTTGAAGACTTGGCTGGGGGTTTTTGACCAAGGCTTCTTAAGAACCTCAGAGCAGATGCCTTCCAGTGCTTTGTTTTGTTCTAACCACAGCCCCAGCTCTGATTGGTTCCAGTTTCTGACAAACACCACTTTCTTCTAGCAGCTTGTGGTTGCCCTAGGCAAACATTTCTTAGTGGGATGCTATATTCAGTATTGGAAAGAACCACTTTCTAATAATTCTAAGAACCACAATTCTAATAATTGTTCTACTGAGGGCTGGTAAGTCAATGAACTATCCCCATATCTGGAAGCTCATGCTCCATTTAACTCTTACATCCCTTGCATTTCTGCCAAGCATAGTAAAGCATGCTTCCGTACACTTTGCACATTTTTGCAAAGCTTCCCTTTTTTATTTCTTAAAATATTTTTAAGTGGCAATGTTACAACAATATTACTTTGTTTCTATGAGGCTGAGATATCAGTTCTTCCTTGCTACAATATTTCAATGGACCTGTAAAGTAATGTGAAATTAAAACACTGCCTGCTACCAAATGCCTGGTATTGTATTACTGTAGCATCAAAGTAAGGAGGGTACCATAAGGAAAAAAACAAGAGAAAAGATCAGCATTAATTCCAAATAAATATGTGGAAAGAGTTATAAAGCCATCCATGCATGCAAACATCTGAGAAAGTGTCCCTGTGTAGAAACTAGTAATGAACAAACCAACCTAGCTGGAAAAGGTAGGACTGACAGACTATCAGCTAGAAATGCTTGCATAGGCTGCAATGAAGAATTGTCGTTACTATCATTTCATCTTGACTGTAATAGTTACAAATGCCACTGGATCCAAACTATCTTAGATTTCCAAATCTAAGAGAGCATTTGAAATAATTATAAATATTGTATTTCTGTTTTTGCAATATATATATATATATATATATATATATATATATATATATAT